>AWOL01S0052953.1:95253-127067 GCA_000715115.1 Nicotiana otophora
TATATATATATATATTATAAAACCATGAATACAATGTCGGTCTACCAAAATAACCTTATAATATTAAGCATAATAACTCGCAATAAAAGGGCATTACCGGAATTCTAGACATTAGCCTTATAATCCTATTAGTTTTAGGACATATACCACACATTAGGAATCCTACATGATTACCTTTAGGAGTCCTATTAGTATACTTACTTTGGGGAATAGACATATAATACTACATGTTAGCATGTAAACCTAATACCTTTAGAAACACGTTATATTTTCTTTTAGTATTTTGGTTAACTAAATTTGAGTACTATTGGGTCTTAGCAAAATATTGTAACATAATATTTCCTATTAAAATGTTGTGTTGTCTTACAAATTAGGTTTTGGCTCTTCCAAAAAGGTCGTGATGCTTTTGATCAGTGCCTTTTAATTTATTACAAGGTGAAAAGGAAATCAACGATAATTAATCTTTGTCTTTATGAAAATGAAATTTAATAAATTAATCTATCTATATCTATCTATCTATCTATATTTATTATAAAAGTATAAATACAATATCAAATTACAAAAATAACCTTATAATATTAAGCATAATAACTCACAATAAAAGGACATAATCGAAATTCTAGACTGTCACGACCCAATTTCTCCTATTGGCCGTGATGGCGCCTAACGTTGCCGCTAGGAAAGCCAACGGTGAACTAGCCATGTATTTATTCTTTTAATAATTTCAAAGTAGTTGATTTTTATTTATTAAATAAATGGGAAGTGGAAAATTTGATAAAGTAAAGTGTAAACAAATAAAAGAACAAGTATGGTGAAATAAATACTCAAAATCCATCAAGTGTCTACTAACATGTTTCCAAGACCCAGTGTCACAAGTGTATGAGCAACTAGTATAATATACAAAACACCTTAGCTACTGTCTGAAATAAGATAGACAGAAAGTAGAAACAAAAGAGAGACGGGGGGTAGTGCAAAAAAGACTCAGAGAGCAGCTCACCACTATGCCTCAGGATAACGGGGGTGCACGCCTGAATGAGCACTTGATGCACCTACCTCGGATCCTGCATAATTAGTGCAGAAGTGTAGCATGAGTACATAAGCAGCATGTACCCAATAAGTATCCAGTCTAACCTCGAAGAAGTTGTGACGAGGGGTCCACATCGACACTTACTATGGGCCAACAATAAAAATATAGAAATATTAAATAGGCATGGAATATGTGAATAATAATAATAATAACATAATAGCAAGTAATGATTAAATGATTCATTGACCGATAGTAATTTCCAAAAAAATCTCCAAATCAACTTCGGCCAATAAATAAATAATAACCTCTCAAGTCATGAAAATAATATCAAGTGTATTCGGGCTCCAAGCATTAACATGCACGATTTATGCCGAGGTCGTAGGGCCCGATTCAGAATAATATGTATACTACCGAGGGTCGAGAGGAACGAACCATAGATGCATCTATTATACTGCCGAGGCGTTCGGCCCGCTCCACAAGAAGAGAGAATACTCTATGAACATCCGATTTAAAAGCTAACACAAGACTAATACATAAGCACAATTTCCATTAACGGTATAGTAACCCGCCAAAACTCAAAGTAAGTGAAATTCGATCTTTACGAATCCTTTATCAAGTTTCAATATAAATTAGGCAATTAAATTAACAAGTAGAGTGCAAACAATATAAGTATTTCATGATTTAGGTCCTAAATCTACCCGGAATTAAGCATGATTAGTAGCTATGCACGGACTCTCGTCACCTCGTGCGTACGTAGCCCCCACAATTAGAAGCAAATAGTAATTTAAAACACCTATGGGGTAAATTCCCTCTTACAAGGTTAGACAAGAGACTTACCTTGTCTCAAAGCTCACTTTTCGGCCCATAAATTTACTCTAAGGCCTCAACTTGGTGCCGAACAATCCGAAGCTAGTCAAATATTATACAGATCAATCAATATATACTCACAGGTTCATAATTTAGCTATTAGAGAGATTACCCAACCTAAATTGGAAGATTCCTAAAATCACCCCCAGACCCACGTGCTCGGATTCCGGAAATGTTCGAAGATAAATGTTACCCATAACCTCACGAACTCAAATATATAATTTCTACCTAATTCCATAATTATTTTCGTGGTTAAATCCCATTTTTATCAAACTTCGGGTTTTTCAACTAAACCCACAATTTCTACAACTTATGTGTTAAGAATCTACCCAAAATAGATGTATTAAACTCATCTTGTATAGAAATTACTTACCTCAAAGTATTAGGTGAATACCCCAAAGGAGCTCTAAAATCGTCCAAGAAGTGAAAGAAATGAAAGAAAATAGCCTAAGTCCTGACATTAAATGAACCTCACTGCCCTAGCGATTTTTGCTTCTGCGGATCCTGGGGCGCACCTGCGATGCCGCACCTGCGGAAACTTCATCGCAGGTGCGGTCCTCACGCAGCTTGGTTGTAACGACCAGACCTGTCGTTTTGAGCTCTAGCGTATCATTCAGCGGTTTGAGACCCTGAGCAGCTTCACTTCAGGTATTATGACTGGTGCATATGGTCGGAATTGAATTTCGGAAAGTTCGGAGTTGATTTGGAAAGAAAATTCTAATTTCAGAAGTTTTAAGTTGGAAGAATTGACTAAGGTTTGATGTTTATGTAAACAACCTCGGTATCGGTATTTGAAGGTTCCTACAAGTTTGTATGATGATTTTGAACTTGGGCGTATGTCCGGATCAGGTTTTGGATGATCCGGGAGCGTTTCGGCGCCTATTGTAGAAGTTGGCATTTTGGAAGAATTTCATAAATTTGGGATGAAGTGCAATTAAATGATATCGACATCTTTTTGGGATTCTGAGTTTAGGAATAGCTCCGTAAGATGATTCCGGTCTTAGGAGCACGTCCAGAAGTGGATTTGGAGGTCCGTAGGTCATCTGGGTCAGATTCCGATTTTGGAAGTTGGAATAGGTCCGATTGAATTGAGAATAAATTATATATTTGAGTTTGTGAGGTTATGGATAAAGTTTATCTTCAAATATTTTCGGAATCCGGGCACGTGGGCCCGAGAGTGATTTTTATCGACTTTTCAAGCGGAGTTAGGAATTGTTGTAAATTGAATTATAATGGGTATTAGAGTATATATTTATGGGTTTGCACATTTATTGACTAGTTTTGGAGTGTTGGGCATCGGTTTGAGTTGTTGGAAGGGCTTGGGAGATGGTTATGGAATTTCGGAGCGAGACAAGTCTCCTTTCTAACCTTGTAAAAGGGAACTAACCCCATAGGTGAATCAAATAATTATGTGCTTCTGTTTGTGGGTGCTACGTATGCACGAGGTGACGAGAGTCCGTGCGTAGCTACTATTATGCTTATGTCTGGGTAGTCTAGGACCCATATCATGTTGTACTTGCGATGTTTGCGCGCTACTTGTTAATTTAATTATTTAAGATATTTAAAAACTTGATAAAGGAATTATAAAAATGTTAAACTTCATTTACTTTACCGTTAAATGAGCATTTAAATTCTAGAATATTTTCCCCTTAATAAATCTCGAATTGGTTGTTTAATGTGTTTTTCTCTTTTGTGGACCGGGCCGAACGCCTCGGTAGCAGATAGATGCATCTATCGTTCGTGTCGTTCGACCCTCGGTAGTGCACGGTTTAAATATTATGTTGGATCGGGTCGTACGACCTCGGCATGATTTGCGCATGATTTAATTGGTTGCTTGAAATTTATGATAATTTATATTGCTTCATTGGCGTGAGATGCAAATTGATAAATGACGAAAAATAAATTTGGAAATTTCTTATTAACAAAAGAATTATTCACTTATTTCATGATATAGATCTTACAGTCGTTCTACGTAATCCATGCTTAGTTATATCATTGATATTTTATTATAGCCCATAGTAAGTGTCGAAATCGACCCCTCGTCATTACTTCTTCGAGGTTAGGCAGGATACTTACTGGGTACACGTTGATTTACGTACTCATACTACACTTGCTACACATTTTTGTGCAGGTACATATATGTTTAGTGGCCTTGTGGGCGCAGAGGCGTGTAGGCATGTGGAGACTTAGGTGAGCTGCATTCCATAGCGCGACCCGCAGCCAACGGAATCTCCCTCAAAGTATTTATATTGTTCTTGTCCAATTTGTATTCCGAACGGACGCTGTATTTTATTTTATATTCCTAGTTGATGCTCATGCACTTATGACACTGGGTCTTGGGGTGATTTGGGTTGTCCTATATTGAAATTATTGTAAAATATTATTATTTACACTGTAAATTCCACCTTTTACTATTTAATTAAAGGAAATATGATTTAGAAATTACTAAAATGAGAACCAAATTAAGTATTTATTTTTGGCTTGCCTGACAGCGGGGTCCGACGCCATCACGACCTTTAATGGATTTTGGGTCATGACAACATGGTATCAGAGCAGTAGATTCACTTAGGTTTCACGAGTCATGAGCGAGTCTAGTAGAGTCTTGTGGATCGGTACGGAGACGTCTGTACTTATCTTCGAGAGGTTACAGGACTGTTAGGAGCACTTCTCTTCTTGATTCCTCATCGTCCGATTCGATTCCTTTGAGGCTTATGCCTTCATTCCCTTCCTATTCAGTCCTATGCAACGTGAAGCGCTTGTTTCAAATTGGGAATAGAGGAATTTTAATGGTACTACATATGTGGTGCATGGTGTTTCTCCTTGCATATTTGATTGGGCTATTGTCGTCGCCTTGCGGAAGGCCGTATCAGTATTACCTAAGGTTTTGAGGCTTGGCATTGATTATTATGATGATTCATGCATTGCTATTGCATCGTGTTTGTATAATGGTAGGATGCTTGTCTATGTGTCGAAACAGTGAATGACTTGGAAGGAGGTTTACTCAGTGCATGATTCAGAGATCCAGTATTTTATTTCCGGCGAAAGAAAGGCAATCAGACTATGAATGTTCAAGTTTGGATTGAAAGAGTAACGAGACTTGGTATTTCGAGCATGGTGGAATTTTCATCTATGATATGGTGTCGTCACCCTGGATTGAATATGTTAAGATCGTCGATGTTAAGATCTTCATCAATCTGCCTTCGGGGTAGGGTAGTGTGAAATAGTGTCTGGGAAGCGGCTGTCAGAAATCGTATTGTGCGGTGGTGCAGGACTTAATCGATGGTCAGGGTGTTGAGGGCTCAAGGAAGATGATCGTCGGAAAGGTTTAAAGTTGGTAGTGATCGATTGGTTCAAGTGCTACAGAGGTAGATTTTGATTTAAGGCAACAACTGGGCAGCGAGTGATGAGGAATAACATGTGGGAGGTGTCTTGTGGTGGTTAAATTTCTAGAAGGCCAAGTGTGAGAAACAGAAGTCGGGTAGTTGCTTAAAGGAGGGGGTTTGACCAAAATAGGAGAGTGGCAGAGTAGCAGATGGGCTTTGTGGTAGGATAGCTACACGTGTTGAGGAGAGTTTAGAGTGATTTGGAACTCGTAGTGGACAGTGACTAAGTCTACGAACTTAATTTGGAATATTGGTTGTTATATGGAGAAAGGTTGGATACGACGGAAAGGAGTTGCATGATATGAAGAAGGATACAACATGACTTTGGATTAGAATGTATTGTCGCACCTTTAGTTGATGTCCATGGGGAGTGAACGGACTTGTACAGCTGGTGAATGAGGACGGGCTCAGGGTGGTTTATTGATTTCGTAGTAACTGTACTCGGTGCAGCATTGTTGGAAGATGTCGGCATGTAATTTCCACAGGTGGGTTATCTCCTGGGAGCATGTTAGCGGTCGTGTGGTATNAGACTATGAATGTTCAAGTTTGGATTGAAAGAGTAACGAGACTTGGTATTTCGAGCATGGTGGAATTTTCATCTATGATATGGTGTCGTCACCCTGGATTGAATATGTTAAGATCGTCGATGTTAAGATCTTCATCAATCTGCCTTCGGGGTAGGGTAGTGTGAAATAGTGTCTGGGAAGCGGCTGTCAGAAATCGTATTGTGCGGTGGTGCAGGACTTAATCGATGGTCAGGGTGTTGAGGGCTCAAGGAAGATGATCGTCGGAAAGGTTTAAAGTTGGTAGTGATCGATTGGTTCAAGTGCTACAGAGGTAGATTTTGATTTAAGGCAACAACTGGGCAGCGAGTGATGAGGAATAACATGTGGGAGGTGTCTTGTGGTGGTTAAATTTCTAGAAGGCCAAGTGTGAGAAACAGAAGTCGGGTAGTTGCTTAAAGGAGGGGGTTTGACCAAAATAGGAGAGTGGCAGAGTAGCAGATGGGCTTTGTGGTAGGATAGCTACACGTGTTGAGGAGAGTTTAGAGTGATTTGGAACTCGTAGTGGACAGTGACTAAGTCTACGAACTTAATTTGGAATATTGGTTGTTATATGGAGAAAGGTTGGATACGACGGAAAGGAGTTGCATGATATGAAGAAGGATACAACATGACTTTGGATTAGAATGTATTGTCGCACCTTTAGTTGATGTCCATGGGGAGTGAACGGACTTGTACAGCTGGTGAATGAGGACGGGCTCAGGGTGGTTTATTGATTTCGTAGTAANACTGTTAGGAGCACTTCTCTTCTTGATTCCTCATCGTCCGATTCGATTCCTTTGAGGCTTATGCCTTCATTCCCTTCCTATTCAGTCCTATGCAACGTGAAGCGCTTGTTTCAAATTGGGAATAGAGGAATTTTAATGGTACTACATATGTGGTGCATGGTGTTTCTCCTTGCATATTTGATTGGGCTATTGTCGTCGCCTTGCGGAAGGCCGTATCAGTATTACCTAAGGTTTTGAGGCTTGGCATTGATTATTATGATGATTCATGCATTGCTATTGCATCGTGTTTGTATAATGGTAGGATGCTTGTCTATGTGTCGAAACAGTGAATGACTTGGAAGGAGGTTTACTCAGTGCATGATTCAGAGATCCAGTATTTTATTTCCGGCGAAAGAAAGGCAATCAGACTATGAATGTTCAAGTTTGGATTGAAAGAGTAACGAGACTTGGTATTTCGAGCATGGTGGAATTTTCATCTATGATATGGTGTCGTCACCCTGGATTGAATATGTTAAGATCGTCGATGTTAAGATCTTCATCAATCTGCCTTCGGGGTAGGGTAGTGTGAAATAGTGTCTGGGAAGCGGCTGTCAGAAATCGTATTGTGCGGTGGTGCAGGACTTAATCGATGGTCAGGGTGTTGAGGGCTCAAGGAAGATGATCGTCGGAAAGGTTTAAAGTTGGTAGTGATCGATTGGTTCAAGTGCTACAGAGGTAGATTTTGATTTAAGGCAACAACTGGGCAGCGAGTGATGAGGAATAACATGTGGGAGGTGTCTTGTGGTGGTTAAATTTCTAGAAGGCCAAGTGTGAGAAACAGAAGTCGGGTAGTTGCTTAAAGGAGGGGGTTTGACCAAAATAGGAGAGTGGCAGAGTAGCAGATGGGCTTTGTGGTAGGATAGCTACACGTGTTGAGGAGAGTTTAGAGTGATTTGGAACTCGTAGTGGACAGTGACTAAGTCTACGAACTTAATTTGGAATATTGGTTGTTATATGGAGAAAGGTTGGATACGACGGAAAGGAGTTGCATGATATGAAGAAGGATACAACATGACTTTGGATTAGAATGTATTGTCGCACCTTTAGTTGATGTCCATGGGGAGTGAACGGACTTGTACAGCTGGTGAATGAGGACGGGCTCAGGGTGGTTTATTGATTTCGTAGTAACTGTACTCGGTGCAGCATTGTTGGAAGATGTCGGCATGTAATTTCCACAGGTGGGTTATCTCCTGGGAGCATGTTAGCGGTCGTGTGGTATTGACGAAGCCTCTATGAAGGATTTTACTGGCTATCCGGTAAGAGGTCGAATAGGTAAACGTGGCTAGTGATTCAGAGCATTCATGAAATGGTTAACATAAGGATTTCGAGGAATTTGGCGGGTCGATTGCACAAGGTCATGTCAGTAAGGAAGAAGGAATCTTGGTAGGTTTCAGGGTCATGTAATGGTAGCTTTAAGCTTAAGTGGTAGAGCCCCACCGCCTACAATTTGATTGCATGGTTATCTACTTGTGAGGGTTCTGGTTAGCAGCATATTGATAGGTTATTAAGACTAAGGAAAGAAAACATCAGTGGAATTTTGAGAAAAGGATTTGAGGAATGTGTGCTATAATTGGCCTTATCAATTCATGTTCAAGATTTGGGAAGACTCGGGATTTATGCTTCGTGTAGAGGTGAGTTACAAGGAACGTGATCATAATTGGTAACAAGTCAGAGTGGGTAACTCTCAAAAATGGTTCTAGTGGGTTCAAAGTGCGGTGCCTAAGGATTTTGAGCCAATACTATGGTTAAGTATTGAGGTTTTGCAGTGGATTATGAAAAGTGGCTTGGAGTGTTCTACGTTATCTTCGGTCTGCGGTGTGGTATTGGAGGAATGGGAGAAAATAACTTCGGATTCATAGAGGGATTTTCAGAATGGGTGTACCAGTTGAAGATGTGAATATGCGCATAAGGAGGGTATGAGATAGTTTGTGGGTTTTGGAGACAACGTGGTCTCGTGAAATAAGGTCACTCAGGATGAGTGTGGATTTGGGTTCATGATGTTTTGAATAGAGCTATTATTATTCTGAAGGCAAGTCCGAAGTAAATTAGAAGAAGTGGCTCGGTTGGTAATGGTTGAATCAGCACGGTTATGGCAGTGACCAGTTTCTCCAGTGTGAAGTTATACATGTAGTTTGTGGTTGTACACTTGGGCTTGAGCGCCACCACAACTTGGTTGATTTGGGAGGTATTCAATCCATATGGCTTTGTTATGTAAAGGGATTTACGGATGAGTTATGGCAGTTTAGATTACATAATGAGGTTGTATTTTCTGTGGTTTGGGAATATAGTTATGTGTTGCATTGGTTCTTCTGAAATAAGCTAAGTAAAAGGTTTTTATATGATGAAGTGTTTATCCTATTAGTAGATCAGTGGTTATTATGGAAATTCGGGTACTCTCACGTATTGGCATGTTAGGTGCAGTGAGCGGCATGGGGAATTGGAAGCTGAGGATCAAGGTTGTGGGTCAGTATTGACAAGAATGTCACGAGCTCGGATGATTAGGGAAGAATTCAGGTGGTTGGAATCAACCGGTATTGCCGTTAGCGTCACCTGAGATTGGTGTCCTGTGTAAGAGGCTTTGTGTACTGATTTGTGTCTTCTTGATTTTCTTTGCAGCATTAGTGTGGCCGGTGGTATGGATGTGCAAATTTGTTATGTAACGACCTGACTGGTCATTTTGAGCCCTAGCGTATCTTTCAGTGGTTTGAGGCCCTGAGCCGCTTCACTTCAAGTATTATGACATGTGCGCGAGGTGGGAATTGAATTTCGGGAAGTTCGGAGTTGATTTGAAAAGGAAATTCTAATTTCAGAAGCTTTAAGTTGGAAGAATTGACTAAGGTTTGATTTTTTAGTAAACGACCTCAGAATCAGGATTGGAAGGTTCCAACAGGCTCGTATGATGATTTTGGACTTGGGCGTATGTCCGGATCGGGTTTTGGATGACCCGGGAGCGTTTCGGCGTCTATTGTGGAAGTTGGCTTTTTTGGAAGAAATTCATAAATTTGGTTTAAAGTTCATTTCAATGCTATCGATGTTCGTTTGGGATTCTGAGCCTGGAAATAGCTCTGTATGGTGATTCTGGCATTGGGAGAGCGTACGGATGTGGATTTGGAGGCCCGTAGGTCATTTCGGGGTCATTTGGCGAAAGTTGGAAATTTGAAGGTTTTTGAGAAGTTTGGCCGGGAGTGAATTTTTTATATTGGGTTGGACTCCTATTCTGAAAGTTGGAGTAGGTCCGTAATGTCGAATGTGACTTGTGTGCAAAATTTGAGGTCAATCGGACGTGATTTGATAGGTTTCGGCGTCGAATATAGAAGTTCGCAGTTCTAAAGTTCATTAAGCTTGAGTTGGAGTGTGACTCATCATTTCAACATTGTTTGATGTGATTTGAGGCCTCGAGCAAGTTTTTGTTGTGTGTTGGGATGTGTTGGTATATTTGGTTGAGGTCCCAGCTGGATTCCGGATGGTTAACGGATCGAATTTGAACTTAGAAGTATGCTGAGGTTGTTGTCTTCTGGTGTAACCGCACCTGCGGGGTTATGGCCGCAGGTGCGGAGCCGAAGAAGCGACCATGAGGGACGCAGGTGCGGTTCTGGCTAGGAAAGGCTGGGACCATAGATGCGGTCGAGTTCCACAGAAGCGGGACCGCACCTGCGCACGTGGTGCCGCGGAAGCGAAGGCGCAAAAGCGCTGATGGAGCCGCAGATGCGGAGTTGAGGGGCATGAAGAAGGGCTACAGAAGCGGTATTTTGGCCGCAGAAGAGGTCAACTGACCGCAGGTAAGTCTCCTTTCTAACCTTGTAAGAGGGAATTAACCCTATAGGTGAAATAATCCAATATGTGCTCCTATTTATGGGGGCTACGTACGCACGAGGTGACGAGAGTCAGTGCGTAGATTTTATTATGCTTAAGTCCGGGTAGTCTAAGATCCAAATCATGCTATACTTGCGATGTTGCAACCTTCTTGTTAATTTGATTTGCTTAGATCACATTGAACTTGGTAAAGGAATTTTAAAAAGGATAAAATTTGTTTTCTTGACCGTTAAATGAGAATTTGGCATTTCCTTGAATAATTGCCCCTTAATAAATTCTTGACTTGGTTGTTTGAATGTGTTTATCGTTTTGTGAAGCGGGACGAACACCTCGGTAGATTTAATATATGCATCTATGGTTCGCGTTGTTCGACCCTCGGCAGTGCACAGTTTAAATATTTATGTTGGAGCTGGTTGTACGACCTCGACATGATTTATGCATGATTGAATTTGATTGCTTTGGAATTTACAATAAATGATATTACCTCCTTGGCCTGAGATAAAGTGTTAAATAATGGGAAATAAATTTGGCGATTTCTTAATTATAAAAGAACTGCTTACTTACTTCAAAGTATTGAGCTTGCAACAGTTTTATATAATCCATGCTTAATTATATCATTGATATTTTATTTATAGCCCATAGTAAGTGTCGAAGTCGGCCCCTCGTTACTACTTCTTCGAGGTTAGGCGGGATACTTACTGGGTACGTGTTGATTTACGTATTCATACTACACTTACTGTACATTTTTGTGCATGTACATATATGTTTAGTGGCCTTGTGGGCGCAGAGGCGCGGTTATGGAGGAGATTTAGGTGAGCTGCATTCTATACTACAATCCGTAGCCAGCAGAGTCTCCTTCAGAGTATTTATATTTCTCCTATGCAAATTTGTATTTCGAACAGATGTTGTATTTTATTTTACATTCCTAGTTGAGGCTCATGCATTTATGACACCGGATTTTGGGGCGATTATAGGTTGTCTTGTATTGAAATTATTAAAAAATATTATTATTTATTCTAAAAATTCCATCTTTTACTTTTTAATTGAAGGAAATATAATTTCAAAAATATTAAAATGAGAACCAAATTAAGTAATTATTTTTGGCTTGCTTGACAGCGGTGTCCAGCGCCATCACGACCTTTAATGGATTTTGGGTCATGACATGTTACCTGGTGCGGAAGGTCGTGGGAGCGTATCCCACGGGAAGATTGTATAGGTGTGACATGTAGTCATTTGATTGATTAAATATTGAAACCAAATATGAATATTTGGTATTATCGCTAATATGAGAGTTTAGGCATGAAAGGCGCTCTATTCAGCTGGTTGTGAATTGTGAAAGTTTGTTCCGGATTCGACGGCTGTTCTTGTGTGTCATGGGAAAAAGGTCTTTGTGAATCCTTGAGAGGGTATTTGCCCAAGCATGGTATGATCAGAATTAGTTTGGGGTCCGTTGATGGGTCCAAAGGTTGATGTGTACTTTACACCAGCCTAGGTGTGTTCATTCAGCATAGCATTCCTTATGGAGGAGTATTCGGGCGTTGGATATTATTTTTGTCGTCAGCTACTTCATGTAATACTCTATTGAGCCGTGTGGGTGGTGAGACGGCTTGATTATTTGTACAATGTGTTGAAGTCCCGTGTAGCAGTGGTGTTATGTAAGCAGGATGGCTCTCGAGATGCAGATCATATATCGCACCTTAGTTGTGCTTGGTTTTTATAGCGTATGACGCTACCCGTCTCCCCAGGATTTGTATTATGCACTTGGCATGCTTAGGGTTGATATTCGAGCAATTTGTGAGTATGAGTATTACGGCTCGAGGTGTGTTTTCTTTGGATTATTATGTGTGGATCGGGTGGCACGCCGCCACGGGTACGTTGTTTGGATCGGGTGGCATGCCGCCAAAGGTGTCATGGTTGGATTGGGTTGCACGCCGCAACGGTATCATGTGTGGATCGGGTTGCACGCCGCAATAGTGTGTTATTGAGTACAGTTTCCCATACCTATTATTGCGTGTTTTGCTTCTCATTTCCTGAGGAAGGTTCATAACATCCTTTCGGTTGTTTAATTAGTTATGTGGGTTGAGTAGTTCTTTCCAGAGTTTGTTTTTCATTATGTATCACATGCGAGTTTGTGGATTGTTGGCACATAATGGCATCATATGAGACCTTTGGTAGTGTTGTGGTGGCTTATTGTCAGAACAGCTTATACTGGGTGAGACGAGATTATTGGACCCGGGATCAGTGTGATCGGATTATATGAGGCATAAAAAAAAGTAAATATTGTTATTTGGTTCATAATGGGGTAATCGTCCTTGTCAGGAAGAGGGACTCAATGATTTGTCGACTCGAAAGTTGGTTATGAATTTCTCCACATCCTTTCTGTTGTGACAGTATTACGAGAGTTGAAACGGGACGTATATGCTTCGTGAGGTGTATGTGGGCATCAGATTCGTGGGATTTTGACTATCGTTATCAGAGGATGTTATTATGGTCATGTGGGTTACACGGTGCATGGTATGAATTCAGTAAAGGTATGTAATCATGTATTGGTGCATCATGTAGTGATGGATACGGTGTTCGTATGTTGGAATTTGGCTCTAAGGCTTATTTGACTTGATAAAAGGGAGGATTTTCAGGTTTGCTCGTGCAACTGTGCTCAACTGGGTAGTGGTAGCATGGGTAGGTGCACGAGGTGTTAAACAATGATTTCGGACAACTCCACAACAGTTCTTAGCACATTTGAGGACGAACGTATGTTTAAGTGGGAGAGAATGTAACGATCTGACCGGTCGTTTTGAGCTCTAGCGCGCCATTCAACGGTTTGAGACCCTGAGAAGCTTCACTTCAGGTATTATGACTGGTACATACGGTCGGAATTAAATTTCGGGAAGTTCGGAGTTGATTTGTAAAGGAAATTCTAATTTTGGAAGTTTTAAGTTGGAAGAATAGACTAAGGTTTGATTATTAAGTAGACAACCTCGGAATCTGGATTTGAAGGTTCCTACATGTTCGTATGATGATTTTGGACTTGGGCGTATGTCCGGATCGGGTTTTGGATGACCCGGGAGCATTTCGGCGCCTATTGTAGAAGTTGGCATTTTGGAAGAATTTCATAAATTTAGGTTGAAGTGCATTTCAATGATATCGACGTCCGTTTGGGTTTCCGAGTCTGGGAATAGCTCCGTATGATGATTCTGGTCTTAGGAGCACGTCCGGAAGTGGATTTGGAGGTCCGTAGGTCATTTTGGGGTCATTTGGGCGAAAGTTGGAAATTTGGATAATTTTAAGAAGTTTGACCGGGAGTAGACTTTTTGATATCAGGGTCGGATTCTGATTCTGGAAGTTGGAATAGGTCTGTAATGTCGAATGTGACTGGTGTGCGAAATTTGACGGCAATCGGACGTGATTTGATAGGTTTCGGCATCGATTGTAGAAGTTTGATGTTTCAAAGTTCATTAAGTTTGAATTGGAGGGTGATTCGTGTTTTTAGCGTTGATAGATGTGATTTAAAGGCTCGACTAATTTCGTAATGTGTTTTGAGACATGTTGGTATATTTGGTTAAGGTTCCGGGGGCCTCGGGTGGGTCCCAGATGTTTAACAGAGCAAGTTTTGGACTTAAGGAATGGCTGAAGTGCACCAGTTCTGGTGTAATCGCACCTGCGCAAGTTTGACCGCAGGTGCGTGACCGAAGAAGAGAAAAAATGGTCGCAGGTGCGGTTTGGGCGAAGTTGGGCAGTGACCGCAGGTGCGAAAGGTTGTCCGCACCTACGCGGTCGCAGATGCGGAGGTGCGTCGAAGGTGCGAGATTGAGAGAAGAGCCTGGGGGCGCAGGTGCGGAAGCATATCCGCAGATGCGGATACGTATCTGCGCACGGGAAACCACATATGCAGAAATGGGCTTGAATCCCTGGATCGCAAAAGAAATGGGAGATCCGCAGAAGCGGGACCATAAATGCGGTCAAGTAATCTAGAGAAGCGAAAACTGGGCAGAACATAAGGGATCGAACTTGGTCATTTCTTCATTTTCATTTGGGATTTTTGGAGCTCGGTTCTTAGGCGATTTTGAGGGGTTTTCGTCAAGCAACACAAGGTAAGTGATTCCCACTTATTATAGGTTAAATACATGGTTTATATGTGGATTTAAACATGGAAATTAGTAGAAATTGTGAGATTTTTGGTAGAAAACCTAGAATTTGGTATTTTTGGACTTTGACCACGAAATTGGGAATTGAATTGAGAATAAATTATATATTTGAGTTCGTGAGGTTATGGGTAAAGTTTATCTTCAAAAATTTTCGGAATCCGGACGCGTGGGCCCGTGAGTGATTTTTATCGACCTTTCAAGCGGAGTTAGGAATTGTTGTAATTGAATTATACTGGGTATTCGAGTATATATTTATGGGTTTGCACATTTGTTGACTAGTTTTGGAGCGTTGGGCATCGGTTTGAGTTGTTGGAAGAGATTGGGAGCCGGTTGTGTAATTTCGGAGCGAGGTAAGTCTCCTTTCTAAACTTGTAAGAGGGAATTAATCCCATAGGTGAATCAAATCATTATGTTCTTCTATTTGTGGGGGCTACGTACGCACGAGGTGACGAGAGTCCTTACGTAGCTACTATTATGCTTATATCTGGGTAGTCTAGGACCCAAATCATGTTGTACTTGCGATGTTTGCGCCCTCTTGTTAATTTAATTTTTTAAGATATTTAGAAACTCGATAAAGGAATTGTAAAAAGGTTAAACTTCATTTACTTGACAGTTAAATGAGAATTTAAAATTCTGGAATATTTGCCCCTTACTAAATCTCGAATTGGTTGTTTAATGTGTTTTTCTCTTTTGTGGAGCGGGCCGAACGCCTCGGTAGCAGATAGATGCATCTATGGTTCGTGTCGTTCGACCCTCGATAGTGCACAGTTTAAATATTTTGTTGGATCGGGCCGTACGACCTCGGCATGATTTGCGCATGATTTAATTGGTTGCTTGAAATTTATGATAATTTATATTGCTTCATTGGCCTGAGATACAAATGGATAAACGATAAAAAATAAATTTGGAAATTTCGTATTAACAAAATAATTATTCACCTATTTCATGATATTGAGCTTACAGCCGTTATACGTAATCCATGCTTAGTTATATCATTGATATTTTATTATAGCCCATAGTAAGTGTCGAAGTCGATCCCTCATCACTACTTCTTCGAGGCTAGGCGGGATACTTACTGGGTATGCATTGATTTACGTACTCATACTATACTTGCTGCACACTTTTGTGCAAATACATATATGTCTAGTGGCCTCATGGGAGCAGAGGCGTGTAGGCATGCAGAGACTTAGGTGAGCTGCATTCCATAGCACGACCCGCAGCCAACAGAGTCTCCCTCGGAGTATTTATATTGTTCTTGTCCAATTTGTATTCCGGACGGACGCTGTATTTTATTTTATATTCCTAGTTGATGCTCATGCACTTGTGACACCGGGTCTTGGGGTGATTTGGGTTGTCCTATATTCAAATTATTGTAAAAAATTATTATTTACACTGTAAATTCCACCTTTTATTATTTAATTGAAGGAAATATGATTTAGAAATTATTAAAATGAGAACCAAATTAAGTATTTATTTTTGGCTTGCGTGACAGCGGGGTCCGGCGCCATCACGACCTTTAATGAATTTTGGGTCATGACAACATGGTATCAGAGCACTAGGTTCACTTAGGTCTCACGAGTCATGAGCGAGTCTAGTAGAGTCTTGCGTATCGGTACGGAGACGTCTGTACTTATCTTCGAGAGGTTACAAGACTGCTAGGAGCACTTCTCTTCTTGATTCTTCATCGTGCGATTCGATTCCTTTGAGGCTTATGCCTTCATTCCCTTCCTATTCAGTCCTATGCAACGTGAAGCGCTTGTTTTAAATTGGGAATCGAGGAATTTTAATGGTACTACATATGTGGTGCAGGGTGTTTCTCCCTGCGTATTTGATTGGATTATTGGCGCCGCCTTGCGGAAGGCCGTCTCAGTATTACCTAAGGTTTTAAGGCTGTATTTTATTTTATATTCCTAGTTAATGCTCATGCACTTGTGACACCGGGTCTTGGATGATTTGGGTTGTCCTGTATTTAAATTATTGTAAAATATTATTATTTACACTGTAAATTCCACCTTTTACTATTTAATTGAAGGAAATATGATTTCAAAATTATTAAATTGAGAACCAAATTAAGTATTTATTTTTGAATTGCCTGACAGCGGGGTCCGGCGCCATCACGACCTTTAATGGATTTTGGGTCGTGACATTGGCCAAGTCCGCTTCTGCGGAGAATCATGCGCGCCTGCGCTTTTGCTTTTATGGACCTGGTTCGTATCTGCGCACACGCGCCTGCGGAAGATTGCTCGTTCCTGCGATCCTAGGCCTCTTTGGCCTTGTCACGACCCAAAATTCTAACCTGTCGTGATGGCGCCTATCTCAATACTAGGCAACCCGACAACCTCAATAAACCACAATTTCTTTTAAGTTTGAAAATATAATATTTAAACACAATCCACAAGTCTCGCAAATACCAATACACACATACCCAAAACCATGGTGTCACTGAATACATGAGCATCTATACATTACAAGTATGGAAAAACGCGGTCTATAATAATTTGAGACCAAATACAATAAACAAGAGGATAGGGAAAGAGAGACAAGGTTTGCGAAACATGGCAGCTACCTCTGAATCTCCAGAAAATCGACTGTGTGAAAGAATCAACACCCATTGTATCCGCGATTATCTGAAAGTATAGACTACATACTTTACAGTACTTTGCAATAAAACCAACTCAGTAAGTAACAATAATAAATAAAGAACTGAAAGTAGTGACGAGCTTCTCAACTAAGTCCAAATACAGTACTTTCCAATAAAACAAAAAGGGTAGGCATGCTCTCAAGTTCAACATTTAAGATTTCACTAAAATTTCATATCAAGTTTGACCGAAACAGAAAATAATATTTTTCCGAAAATTTCCAAAAATAGTGATATATGACAGTTAAAATGCAGCAAACAATTAAATCAATGCATCCTCTCAGAGTAACAGTCACTCAGTCCTCCCATTCACTCCAACCTCACAGTCACTCTTTCCTCATCACTCGGCACTCGCACTCAGTAGGTACCTACGCTCACTAGGGGTGTGTACCTCGAATCTAGCCACAAATAATTCGATTCAGTCAATAAAATTTATTGGAATTAATTCCATAAGAAAATACTAATTTTCCAACAAAATCCGAAATTTAGCTCAAAAATCGCCCGTAGGTCCCACATCTCAAAACCTAACAAAAGATACAAAATATGAACAGCCATTCAACCACGAGTCCAACCATACAAATTTTACTCAAATCCGACATCAACTCGACCCACAAATCTTAAAATTAAACCAAGAGGGTTTTCACAATTTTCCAACTAAATTCACTAATTATATGTTAAAAACAACCATGGATTAGGGAAATTTAACCAATACTGAGCTAAGAACACTTACACTGTTGTTTTCTATGAATATTTCCGAAAAATCATCTTTATCCGAGCTCCAAATCGGTAAATATGAAAAATGGGACGAAGTCCCATTTTCAGAACTTGAACTCTCTGTCCAGTCATTTTGCTCTACGCGATCGCGAACCTTCTCACGTGATGGCGAAGCACAATGTTTCCACTGCCCAAATTAACCCTATGTGATCGCGGACTTGTCCATGCGACCACGAAGCTCAAACTCACAGGCCTACGCGATCGCGAACTCATCCACAAGATCGCTAAGCACAAACGCGTGACCTCCACTTCTTCTCCACTTACTCTACGCGAACGCAACCCTCTTCATGCGTTCGCGAATGACAAACTCCCCCAGCTACGCGATTGCGGCCCTCTTCACGCGATAGCTAAGAACAAAATATCATTGCCTCAAACAAGCCTACGCAATCGCGGGTGAACTTATGCGATCGCGTATAAGGAACCAGAAGAAAACTACCAGCAGCTATCAGTTATTTCCCAAAGGCCAAAAATGATCTGTTAGCCGTCCAAAGCTCACCAGAGTCCCTCGGGACCTCAACCAAATACACCAACAATTCCTAAAATATCATACGAACTTAGTTGTAACCTCAAATCACATCAAACAATGCTAAAACCAAGAATCATACTCCAATACAAGCCTAATGGAACTTAAAATTTCCAACTTCTACATTCGATGCCGAAACCTACCAAATCAAGTCCGATTGACCTCAAATTTTATACACAAGTCATAAATGACATAACGAACCTATTAACATTTTTTGAATCGGATTTTGACCTCGATATCAAAAAATCAACCCCCGATCAAACTTCCTAAAAATTCGACTTTCGTCATTTCAAGCCTAATTCCACTACAGTCCTCCAAATACTTTTTCGGACACACTCCTAAGTCCAAAATCACCATACGGAGCTATTGGAATTATCAGAATTAAATTCCAAGGTCATTTACACATAATTCAATATCCGATTAACTTTTCCAACTTAAGTTTTCAATTAAGAGACTAAGTGTCTCATTTCACTCTGAAATCCTTCCGAACCCGAACCAACTAACTCGATAAGTCATGAAACAACCGTAAAGCATAAATTGAGCAGTAAATGGGGGAACGGGGTTATAATACTCAAAATGACCTGTCGGGTCGTTATATTCTCCCCCTATTAAACAAACGTTCGTGCTCGAACAGGTTTAGAATCATACCTGGAGTCTCAAATAGGTGTGGATATTTACTCCGCATCTCCTGCTCAATCTCCCAAGTAGCTTCTCCGATTGGTTGGCCTCTCCACTGTACCTTCACTGATGCTATGTTCTTTGACCTCAGCTCTCGAACCTGCCGGTTTAAAATAGCCACTAAATCCACATCATAAGTCAAATTACCATCCAGATGCACTAAACTGAAATCCAGAATATGAGACGGATCCCCGACATACTTTCGGAGCATGGATACATGGAATACTGGATGAACACCTGATAGACTAGTTGGCAAGGAAAGTTCATAAGCCACCTCTCCAATTTCCTTAAGTATCTCAAAAGGCCCAATATACCGAGGGCTCAACTTTCCCTTCTTCCTGAACCTCAACACACCCTTCATGGGTGAAATCATGAGTAGAACCTTTTCCCCAACCATGAAAGCAACATCACGGACCTTCCGGTCGGCATACCCCTTCTGTATAGACTGCGCCGTGTGAAGCCACTCCTGAATCAATTTAACCTTCTCCAAAGCATCCTGAACCAAATCAGTACCCAATAGCCTAGCCTCACCCGGCTCAAACAAACCCACCGGAGACCGACATCGTCTCCCATATAAAGCTTCATATGGAGCCATCTGAATGCTCGATTGGTAGTTGTTATTGTAATCAAACTCTGCTAGTGGTAGAAATTGATCCCAAGAACCTCCAAAATCAATGACACAAGCACGTAGCATATCTTCCAATATCTGAATAGTGCGCTCGGACTGTCCATCTGTATGAGGGTGAAATGATGTACTCAACTGAACCTGTGTGCCCAATTCTCGTTGCACTTCTCTCCAAAATTGAGATGTAAATTGCGTGCCCCGATCTGATATGATAGACACTGGCACACCGTGTAGGCGAACAATCTCGCGGATATAAATTTCAGCCAACCATTCTGAAGAATAAGTAGTACCCACTAGAATAAAGTGTACGGACTTAATCAATCGATCCACAATCACCCAAACAGCATCAACCTTCCTCAGAATCCGTGGAAGTCCAACTACGAAATCCATGGTGATACGCTCCCATTTCCACTCCGGAATTTCAAGTCTCTGAAGTAATCCTCCCGGTCTCTGATGCTCGTACTTTACCTATTGACAATTTAAACACTGAGCTACAAACCCAACTATATCCTTTTTCATTCGCCTCCACCAATAGTGCTGCCTCAAATCATGATACATCTTTGTTACACTTGGATGAATGGAGTACCGCGAACTATGAGCTTCCTGGAGAATCAACTCACGCAAACCATATACATTAGGTACACATAGCCGACCCTTCATCCATAATACTCTATCATCCCCAATAGTGACTTCCTTGGCATCACCGTGCTGAGCCATGTCTTTAAGGACAAGAAAATGTGGATCATTATACTGGCGCTCTCTGATGCAATCATATAAAGAAGACCGAGAAACAACACAAGCCAGAACTTGATTCGGCTCGGAAACATCCAATCTAACAAACTGGTTGGCCAAGGCCTGAACATCCAAGGCTAAAGGCCTCTTTGGTACCGGTAAGTATGCTAAGTTGCCCAAACTCTCCGCCTTACGACTCAAGGCATCGGCCACCACATTGGCCTTTCTCGGATGATAGAGAATGGTGATATCATAACCCTTAATAATCTCTAACCACCTCCGCTGCTGCAAATTAAGATGCTTTTATTTAAACATATATTGTAGACTCCGATGATCGGTATATACCTCACAATGGGCAACGTATAAGTAATGCCGCCAAATTTTCAAAGCATGAACAATAGTTCCTAATTCAAGGTCGTGGACCAGATAATTCTTCTCATATACATTTAACTATCTGGATGCATAGGCATTCACCCTACCGTCTTGCATAAGCACTGTGTCAAGACCAATATGTGATGCGTCACAATACACAGTATAAGACCCTGAACCTGTAGGCAACACCAATACTGGAGTTGTAGTCAAAGCTGTTTTGAGCTTCTGAAAGCTCTCTTCACATTCATCCAACCACTTGAACGGAGCACCTTTCTAGGTCAATTTAGTCATAGGCGATGCAATAGACGAGAATCCCTTCACGAAGCGACAATAATAACCGGCCAAGCCGAGAAAACTCCGAATCTCAGTAACTGAAGATGGCCTGAGCCAACTCTGAACTGCCTCGATCTTCTTTGTATCCACTTTAATCCCTTCACTAGACACTATGTGTCCCAAGAATGCCACTGAAGTAAGACAGAACTCACACTTAGAGAATTTGGCATAAAGTTTCTCCTCTCTCGGCCTCTGCAATACAATACCCAAATGTTGTGCATGCTCCTCCTGGCTACGTGAGTACACCAGAATATCATCAATATATACTACGACAAATGAGTCAAAATACAACTGGAATACACTATTTATCAAGTGCATAAATGATGTTGGGGCATTGGTTAACCCAAAAGCCATCACAAGAAATTCATAATGTCCATAACGAGTCTTGAATGCCGTCTTTAGAATATCCGAATCCCGAATTTTTAATTGGTGATACTCCGATCTCAAATCAATTTTGGAGAATACCCTCGCTCTCTAAAGTTGGTCAAATAAGTCATCAATACGCGGCAAAGGATATTTATTCTTGATTGTAACTTTGTTCAATTGTATGTAATCAATGCACATCCGCATAGTACCATCTTTCTTTTTCACAAACAGAACCGGTGCACCCCAAGGAGACAAACTAGGCCTAATGAACCATTTATCAAGAAGTTCCTAAAGTTGCTCTTTCAATTCTTTTAACTCAGCTGGTGCCATACGGTACGGAGGAATAGAAATAGGTTGAGTGCCCTGCACCAAGTCAATACCGAAATCAATATCCCTGTCGGGCGACATGCCCGGCAAGTCTGCAGGAAATACATCCAGAAAGTCTCTCACTACCGGTACTAAAGCAATAGTAGGAGTATCTACATCACCATCTCTCACAAAAGCCAAATATGACAGACACCCCTTCCCAACCATACGTTGGGCTTTCAAATAAGAAATTACCCTGTTGGGAACATGATCTAGAGAACCCCTTCATTCGACCTTCGGCAACCCCGGCATCGCCAACGTCACGGTTTTTGTGTGACAGTCCAGAATTGTATGATATGGAGACAACCAATCCATACCCAGAATTACATCGAAATCAACCATACCGAGTAATAAAAGATCAACTCTAGTCTCTAATTCCTCAATAGTTACCACACATGACCGATACACACGGTCCAGAGTAATAATATCGCCCACCGGTGTAGATACAGGAACAGGTGAAACTAAGGACTCATGAGGCATATCAAAATAACAAGCAAAATACGATGATACATATGAATAAGTGGAACCAGGGTCAAATAATATAGAAGCTTCCCTATGGCACACTAAGACAATACCTGTTATCACTGCATCTGAGGCAACGGCGTATGGCCTGTCCAGAAAAGCATAGAATCGAGCCTGAACGCCACCTGATCGGCCTCCCCCTCTTGGGCGACCCCTACCTGACTCACCCCCACCCCGAGCTGGCTGGGTGGGTGGTGAAGTAACTGGTGCTGAAGTCGTAGTCTGACTTCTCTGCTGCACTGGACCTCCCGAGCGACGAGAACATTATCTCCACATATTCCCAAATTTCCCGCACTCAAAGCAGCTTCCCGGTACTAGTGGTGGTGCTGACTGAATTGGGCCACGAGAACCAGAATAACTGCTAGAAGTACCTGGTACAAATGAACCCTGAACTGAAGGAGCACGGGGCGAACTCTAGGCTGGCAGGGCAATGAGAGATGACTGACCCTGATAAGAACTATATGAACCATTGTTGGATTATGCACCACGGTGAACTGGACGACCTGTCTGAGCGTGTCTGTAAGGACGACCCCTACCGTGGTAAAACTGACCCCCGGAAGGAACACCGCTAAATTCACCTGGACCACGAGGCCTCTTAGCCTCTCTCTCTCTCCACGTTTTTGGCTACAGACCATCTCTATCTGCCGAGCAATGTCAACTACCTCATCAAAAGTAGCACCAGATACTCTCTCTTGAGTCATATGTAACTGTAGCTGATATGTGAGGCCATCAATGAACCTCCTAATCGTCTCCCTATCAGTGGGAACCAACCAAACTGTGTGACGAGCCAACTCAGAAAATCTCATCTCGTACTGTGTTACAGACATACCATCCTGACGTAACTGCTCAAACTATCTGCGTAGCTCTTTTCTGTGAGACTGCGGCACAAACTTCTCCAAAAAGAGAACGAAGAATTCCTGCCATGTAAGTGGTACAGCACTGACCATCCTGCGCCTCTCATAAGTCTCCCACTATCTGAAGACAACTCCAAAAAACTGAAAAGTAGTGAACGAGACCCCACTGGTCTCCAGAATACTCACTGTCCAAAGCATCCGCTGGCACTTATCCAGAAAACCTTGAGCATCATCTGACTCAGCACTACTAAATGATGGAGGTCGAAGCCTCCCAAATCTCTCAAGTCTCCTCTGTTCATCATCTTCCATAGCAGGGGCCACCGGGGCCTGAGCAGCTGCAATTGGCTGGGCTGGTATTGCCCTCGGTATCTGAAGTCCCTGCACTACCTGATATGGAATACGGGCAACATAGGTATGAGTACCTCCCCGGCCTGAGAAGTAGAAGGTACGGCCTGAGCCGAAACCACTTGAGCAAGACCAGTGCAAACTATCAATATCTGGGCCAAAGTCTCCAGAAGGCCTAGAATCTCAATGAACACAGTTGGTCCTGTCGGCTCAGCTATATCTGGAATCTGCTCCTGAGCTGGAGCAACTAGTGGTACTACAGGTGCAGGTCCAACTGTGGTACGAGCTACACCTCGACCTCTACCTCGACCCCGGCCTCTCGTGGCCCTAGCTGGTGGCACTGGTGGCTGACCATCCGATCCAGTAGTACATGCTCTCACCATCTGTGAGAGAATAGAAAAACAGAAATTTAGTTTCTGAAATCAACAAATTCGCACGACAGAGTACAAGAAATTGAAATTTTCCTAAGGGTTCAGCAACCTCTCGAAGATAATTACAGACGTCTCTGTACCGATCCGCAAGACTCTACTAAACTTGCTCATGACTCGTGAGACCTATGTAACCTAGGCTCTGATACCAACTTATCATGACCCAAAATCCTAACTTGTCATGATGGCGCCTATCTCGATACTAGGCAAACCGATAACCTCAATAAACCATAATTTCTTTTAAGTTTGAAAATATAATATTTAAACACAATCCACAAGTCTCGCAAATACCGATACACATACACCCAAAACCATGATGTCACTAAGTACATGAGCATCTATACATTACAAGTCTGGAAAAATGTGGTCTATAATAATCTGAGACCAAATACAATAAACAAGAGGATAGGGAAGGAGAGACAAGGTCTGCGAAACATGGCAGCTTACCTCTGAATCTCCGAAAAATTGACTGCGTGAAAGAATCAACACCCACTGTATCCGGGATCACCTGGATTTGCACACGAAGTGCAGGGTGTAGTATGAGTACAACCAGCTCAGTAAGTAACAATAATAAATAAAGAACTGAAAGTAGTGACGAGCTTCTCAGCTAAGTCCAAATACAGTGCATTCCAATAAAAAAAGGATAGGCATGCTCTCAAGTTCAACATTTAAGATTTCACTAAAATTTCATATCAAGTTTGACCGAAATAGAAAATAATTTTTTTCTGAAAATTTCCAAAAATAGTGATATATGATAGCTGAAATGCAGCAAATAATGAAATCAATGCATCCTCTCATAGTAACAGTCACTCAGTCCTCCCATTCACTCCAACCGCACAGTCACTCTTTTCTCACAATCACTCTTTCCTCACAGTCACTCATTCCTCACAATCACTCATCACTCGGCACTCGCACTCGGCACTCGCAACTCAGTAGGTACCTGTGCTCACTGGGGGTATGTACAGACTTCGAAGGGGCTCTTTCAGCCCAAGATCTATATCAAGCCAATCATGGCATAAATCAATAAAAACATGCTACGGCGTGCAGTCCAATCCATAAATATCCTCACAATTAGGCCTTCGGCCTCACTCAGTCATCAACCTCTCCAGTCTTCGGGCTCAAGATGTAATGAAAATCAGCCCCAAATGATAATATGATGTATCAATAAATAGCAACAGAGACTAAGATATAATGTGAAATGAATAAACATGACTGAGTGTGAAATTATAATTTGAACATATAATTCAACAAAAGCAATGTCCCCAATGGGCACCAATAATAACAGCATATGTCTGAGCATGATTTTTAATACGAGTCTCAGCTCCATTTTTCCCTAACACGTAGAGAATGTACGGATATCAATAAATAATTCAACTACAAAGTCCCATGGAATTTTACCAAGTCAAAATTCCTACGGTGCACGCCCACACGCCCGTCACCAAGCATGTGCGTCACCTCAAAACCAAAAACACAATACATATTCTGGGGTTTCATACCCTCATGACCAAATTTAAAACTGTTACTTACTTCAAGCCATGTAATTTTTTATTCTGCAATATCTTTTACTCCTGAATTAGCCTCCAAACGCCTCGAATCTATACACAAATAATTCGATTCAGTCAATAAAATTTATTGAAATTAATTCCATAAGAAAATACGAATTTTTCAACAAAATCCGAAATTTAGCTCAAAAATGCTCGTGGGGCCCACGTCTCGGAACCCAAAAAAAAGTTACAAAATATGAACGCTCAATCAACCACGAGTCCAACCATACAAATTTTACTCAAATCCGACATCAACTCGACCCTCAAATCTTCAAATTAAACCAAGAGGGTTTTCACAATTTTCCAACTAAATTCACCAATTAAATGTTAAAAACAACCATGGATTCGGGTAATTTGACCAATATTGAATTAAGAACACTTACCCCGTTGATTTCTCTGAAAATATCCCAAACATCGTCTTTATCCGAGCTCCAAATCGGTAAAAATAAAAAATGGGACGAAGTCCCATTTTCAGAACTTAAACTCTCTGCCCAGTCATTTGCTCTACGCGATCACGAACCTTCTCACGCGATCGCGAAACACAATTTTTCCACTACCCAAATTAACCCTACGCGATTTCGGACTTGTCCATGCGATCGTGAAGCTCAAACTCACAAGCCTACGTGATCACGAACTCATCCACGCGATCGCGAAGCACAAACGCGTGAACTCCACTTCTGCTCCACTTACAATACGCAAACGCGACCTTTTTCACGCATTCGCGAATGACAAACTCCCCCAGCTACGCGATCGCGGCCCTCTTCACGCGATCGCGAAGAACAAAATATCACTGCCTCAAACAAGCCTATGCGATCGCGAATGAACTTATGCGATCGCGTATAAGGAACCAGAAGAAAAATACCAGCAGCTATCAGCTATTTTCCAAAGGCCAAAAATGATCCGTTAGCCGTCCGAAACTCACCCGAGTCCCTCGGGTCCTCAACCAAATACACCAACAAGTCCTAAAATATCATACGAACTTAGTCGAAACCTCAAATCACATCAAACAATTTTAAAACCTCGAATCATACTCCAATTCAAGCTTAATGAAACTTAAAATTTTCAACTTCTACATTCGATGCCGAAACCTACCAAATCAAGTCCGATTGACCTCAAATTTTATACACAAGTCATAAATAACGTAATGGACCTATTAAATTTTCAGAATCGGATTTCGACCCCGATATTAAAAAGTCAACCCCCCCGATCAAACTTCTCAAAACTTCGACTTTCGCCATTTTAAGCCTAATTCCACTACAGACCTCCAAATAATTTTTCGAACACGTTCCTAAGTCCAAAATTACCATACGGAGCTATTGGAATCATCAGAATTAAATTCCGAGGTCGTTTACACATAATTCAATATCCGGTCAACATTTCCAACTTAAGTTTTTAATTAAAAGACTAAGTGTCTCATTTCACTCCGAAATCCTTCCGGACCGGAACCAACTAACTAGGTAAGTCCTGAAACAACTGTAAAGCATAAATTGAGTAGTAAATGGGGGAACGGGGTTATAATACTCAAAATGACCTGTCAGGTCGTTACATTCTCCCCATCTAAAATAAATGTTCGTCTACGAACGGGTTTAGAATTATACCTGGAGTCTCAAATCGGTGTAGATATTTGCTCTGCATCTCCTGCTAAATCTACCAAGTAGCTTCTCCAACTGGCCGGCCTCCCCATTGTACCTTCACTAATGTTATGTTCTTTGACCTTAGCTTTCGAACCTGCCGGTCTAAAATAGCCACCGACTCCACATCATAAGTCAAATTACCGTCCAGCTGCACTGTACTGAAATTCAGAATATGAGACGGATTCCCGACATACTTTCGGAGCATGGATACATGGAATACTGGATGAACACCTGATAGACTATGTGGAAAGGCAAGTTCATAAGCCATCTCTCCAATTTTCTTAAGTATCTCAAAAGGCCCAATATACTGAGGGCTCAACGTGCCCTTCTTTCCGAACCTTAACACACCCTTCATGGGTGAAATCTTGAGCAGAACCGTTTCCTGAACCATGTAAGCAACATCACGGACCTTCCGGTAGGCATAACTCTTCTGTCTAGACTGCGTCGTGTAAAGCCGCTCCTGAATCAATTTAACCTTCTCCAAATTATCCTAAACCAAATCAGTACCCAATAGCCTAGCCTCACCCGGCTCAAACAAACCCACCGGAGACCGACACCGTCTCCCATATAAAGCTTCATACGGAGCGATCTGAATGCTCGATTGGTAGCTGTTATTGTAAGCAAACTGTGCCAGTGGCAGAAATTTATCCCAAGAACCTCCAAAATCAATGACACAAGCGCGTAGCATATCCTCCAATATCTGAATAGTGCGCTCGGACTGTCCGTCCGTCTGAGGGTGAAATGTTGTACTCAACTGAACATGTGTGCCCAATTCTCGCTGCACTGCTCTCCAAAACTGAGATGTAAATTGCGTGCCCCGATCTGATATGATGGACACTGGCACACCGTGTAGGCAAAAAATCTCGCGGATATAAATTTCAGCCAACCGTTCCGAAGAATAAGTAGTACCCACTGGAACAAATTGCGCGGACTTAGTCAATCGTTCCACAATCTCCCAAACATCATCAAACTTCCTCAAAATCCATGGAAGTCCAACTACGAAATCCATGGTGATAAGCTCCCATTTCCACTCCGGAATTTCAAGTCTCTGAGTAATCCTCCCGGTCTCTGATGCTCGTACTTTACTTGTTGATAATTTAAACACCAAGCTACAAACCCAACTATATCCTTTTTCATTCGCCTCCACCAATAGTGTTGCCTCAAATCCTGATACATTTTCGCAGCACCTCGATGAATGGAGTACCGCAAACTATGAGCTTCCGGGAGAATCAACTCACGCAAACCATCAACATTAGGCACACATAGCCTGCACTGCATCTGTAATACTCTGTCATCCCCAATAGTGACTTCCTTGTCATCACCATGTTGAACCGTGTCTTTAAGGACAAGCAGATATGGATCATCATACTGGCGCTCTCTGATGCGATCATATAAAGAAGACCGAGAAAAAACACAAGCCAGAACTCGATACGGCTCGGAAACATCCAATCTAACAAACTGGTTGGCCAAGGCCTGAACATCCAAGGCTAAAGACCTATCTGTTACTAGTAAGTATGCTAAGTTGCCCAAACTCTCTGAGGCATCGGCCACCACATTGGCCTTTCCGGGATGATAGAAAATGGTGATATCATAACCCTTAAGCAACTCTAACCAATTTTGCTGCCGCAAATTAAGATCCTTTTGTTTTAACAGATGTTGTATATATACCTCACAATGGACACCGTACAACTAATGCCTCCAAATTTTCAAGGCATGAACAATAGCTGCTAACTCAAGGTCGTGGACCGGATAATTCTTCTCATGTACCTTTAACTGTCTGGACGCATAGGCAATCACCCTACCATCTTGCATAAGCACTGCGCCGAGACCAATACGCGACGCGTCACAATACACAGTATAAGACCCTGAACCTGTAGGCAATACCAATACTGGAGTTGTAGTCAAATCTGTCTTGAGCTTCTGAAAGCTCTCTTCACATTCATCCGACTACCTGGACGGGGCACCTTTCTCGGTCAATTTAGTCATAGGCGATGCCATAGACGAGAATCCCTCCACGAAGCGACGATAATAACCGGCCAAGCCGAGAAAACTCCAAATCTCAGTAACTGAAGATGGCCTGGGCCAACTCTGAAATGCCTCTATCTTCTTTGGATCCACTTTAATCCCTTCACTCAAGAATGCTACCGAACTAAGCCAGAACTCATACTTAGAGAATTTGGCATAAATTTTCTCCTCTCTCAGCCTCTGCAATACAATACCCAAGTGTTGTGCATGCTCTTCCTGGCTACGTGAGTACACCAGAATATCATCAATAAATACTACGACAAATGAGTCAAGATACAACTGGAATACACTATTTATCAAGTGCATAAATGATGTTGGGGCATTGGTTAACCCAAAAGACATCACAAGAAATTCATAATGTCCATAACGAGTCCTGAATACCGTCTTTAGAATATTCGAATCCCGAATTTTCAGCTGGTGATACCCCGATCTCAAATCAATTTTGGAGAATACCCTCGCTCTATGAAGTTGGTCAAATAAGCCATCAATACGCGGCAAAGGATATTTATTCTTGATTGTAACTTTGTTCAATTGCCTGTAATCAATGCACATCCGCGTAGTACAATCTTTCTTTTTCACAAACAGAACCGGTGTACCCCAAGGAGACACACTAGGCTTAATGAACCCTTTATCATGAAGTTCCTGAAGTTGCTCTTTCAATTTTTTTAACTCAGCTGGTGCCATACGGTACGGAGGAATAGAAATGGGCTAAGTGCCATTCTTTTAAATTGTAATACATAATTATCTAACTAACATGACTAAATTAATCATTTGTGTAAGTTCTAATGATCTTCTCTCATTTTGAATTCACGTTTTATGCTAATATAATAATACTTTTCGATATTTAGATGATTGTTGTATTATTATATATCAAACTTTTCTTATTAATTAAATTTTATTGTTCGTTCATATAAATAAATATTTAAACTATCATGTGTCATTATTAACGAGCAACGCACGTTCATATATATATATATATATATATATATATATATTCGAGAGTGACCCGTGCAATATTATTATATATAGAAGTCGTTAATCATAAAACAATATGGAAACAATATGGAGCCTTTCAACTTATTGATTATAAAACGTCAGTGAATAGGTTTGTGCAGGTGCTGAAAAGGAAATAGTGTATGGAATAGGATGAATAAACGACGAATGTGATAGTGACAGGAAGTCACATGCAATAGTAGTGGTTAGAAGATTAAATATGATGAAATTACTCGGTATGTATAGAAATTTCACAATTTAAATCACAGAAACCTTTCACAATACTTAAACTTCAAACCGAAACAAATAGGAAACTTGTACACCATGAAAATTCACATAAGTAATACTATACAGCGAGACCAATTCAGAATCTACAATATAAAGGTACCGGTAAATCAGCTTAAGCAAATAACAGGAGATAATGAAACTATGGAAGAACTAATATTATTAACCGGAGAAAACAATGTCTAACACGTAGCAATTAGACATGGGAGCACAAGTAAAGTATGTAACAATTAAGACAGGGAAAGAGGCAATATGAGAAAAACAGAAGAAACAGGGAAAACAGATAAATTGGCGGCGTATAAGTACTCGTCACCTCACATATATGCCGCTCACATGAATTTCACATAACAAATAGTCCGAGGGTTTCTAATTCCCTCAGGTCAAGGTCAGACACAATACTTACCTCGCTCCAAAGGCCACTCAATACTCAATTACCGCTTTTCCTTTAGAATCCACCTCCAGACCACTCGTATCTGTCCACGAACGACTCAATAATATCAAATATTGCTAAAGAAATCAATTACGATGCATAAATTTAGATTCCCCAAACTTTCTCCCAAAAAGTCAAAAATCGACCTCGGGCCCTCTTGGTCAAAATTCGTGGTTCGGATAAAAATCCATTCACCCTTTCACCCCCGAACCCGATTATATAATTTATTTCGAAATTCAACTTCAATTCGAGATCTAAATTTCAATTATGCGAAAATCTCTAATTCTACCCAAACCCTCAATTTCCACTATGAAAAACTTAGATTTTAGGTTGAAAACTCATAAAATGTAATGGGTAATTGAAAGAAAGTAGGTTAGAATCACTTACCAACTAATTGGGAAGAAAATCTTATGGATGAACGCCTTTAGGTCTTTTAGTTTTGAAATTTTTGAAAGAATGGCAAGAATCCCGTAATTGGGACTGTTTTATCACTCGGCATCAGTGTTCATCGCGTTCACGTGAACACTGACGTGTTCGTGAAGAGTAGAGCCCTAGTGGCTTACGCGATCGCGGGAGACACCACGCGTTCGCGAAGGTATAGCCCGCCTCACTTTCGCGTTCGCGAGACAGGGCTCGCGTTCGCATAGAGTCACCTTAAGCCCCCTGCCAAGCCTAGCTAAAGCTACGCGTTCGTGTATGACGGGCCGCGTTCGCGTAGAGCAAACCCCCCAATGCTCCGCGTTCGCGACCATGGTCTCGCGTTTGCGTAGTGAAAAAAATCC
>AWOL01S0052953.1:128355-143715 GCA_000715115.1 Nicotiana otophora
TATGACGGGTCGTGTTCTCATAGAGCAAACCCCCCCAATGCTCTGCGTTCGCGACCATGGTCTCGCGCTCGCGCAGTGAAAAATCCTCTCCCAACCCAGATCCCCTTCGCGATCGCGAAGCACAACGCACCAGAACACCAGCTGCAGCAAAACACCAGATTTTTCTAAGTCCAATTCACCCCGTAGCCTATCCGAAACTCACCCGAGCCCTCGGGGCTCCAAACCAAACATGCACACAAGTCCTAAAATATCATACGAACTCGATCGCGCGATCAAAACACCAAAATAACGCCTAGAACTACGAATCGAACACCAAATCAAAGAAAATTTTCAAGAAGACTTTAAAACTTCTATTTTCACAACCGAACGTCCGAATCACATCAAATCAACTCCATTTCTCACCAAATTCGACAGACAAGTCATAAATATTATAGTGGACCTGTACTAAATCTTTCAAACTTTCTATTTTCAACAAAAATCAATAACTCGGGCTAGGGACCTCCGAATTCGATTCTGAGCATACGCCCAGGTCCCAAATTACGATACGGACCTACCGGGACCGTCAAAACACGGATCCGAATTCGTTTGCTCAAAACGTTGACCGAAATCAACTTAAATGAATTTGTTAAAGCAAAAATTCTTATTCTTATCAGTTTTTAACATATAAGCCTTCCGAAATACACTCGGACTGCGCATGCAAATCAAGGAAGAAAATGAGGTTTTTGAGACCCCAAAACACAGAATTAGGTTCTAAAATATAATATGACCTATCGGGTCATCACAGATAAAGTGGGATAAGGTGTGAGATTAAATTTATACCATATTTGATTGACGAAATAAATTTATCTCCCAATCTTAATATAAAATATCCCATCTTATCTCATCAAACTTGAGATTATATTGTCCCATTCCCATGTGGAATGAATTAGTCCATCCGGAATAATTTAGTTTGTGTATCAAGTGATCCCAATAATGGTGGATTAATAACCATGAACTTTTATCATTTGTTTGGAAAAAAAGAAGACAAACCACCCAAACTTTGAAATATAATATTTTGTAAGCGTCAGGCATGACATCAGAAGTCACCTAACATATCATACTATAAACCAAATTAGTGTACAAACATGCAATACTTGACAAAAATTAAAGTCTTGGTTTGAGCTAAAACGTAATGGCGTTTTCTGGAGCACAAGTTCTCCTATTTCCATTTCCAACTGCAGGTCACATAATCCCCCTCCTTGACCTAGCCAACCACCTCATAAATCATCACCTAAAACTCACAATTCTTGTCACACCTCAAAACTTACCATTACTCGAGCCAATCCGAGCAATTCACCCTTCCGATTCTATTCAAACACTTTGCCTTTCATTTCCTGAACTCCCTGCTGGATCCAGTTTTGCTGCAAGGGTTCGTGCAACCTCTGAGCTTTACAATCCGATTGTCGATTGGTTCCGTACCCACCCATCACCTCCTGTGGCCATTATCTCAGATTTCTTCCTTGGTTGGACTGATAAACTGGCATGCCGACTAGGTGTTCGACGTATTGCCTTTTGGCCGTCCGGAGCTTTTACTTGCTTAGTTATGAGTCATACATGGAGCAACGTTGAAGAAATCTTGTCTACAACTAATGAGAACTCTTTGATTACTTTCACTAATATTCCCAATACGCCGGAATATCCTCGGTGGAAAGTGTGTACGTTGAGCAGTCAGTACAAAAAAGGAGACCCCGATTGGGAATTCTTGAGATGTGGTTACTTTGAAAATATGAAGAGTTGGGGTGTTGTGTTTAACTCTTGTAGAGAAATAGAGGGTGTTTTTATCGATCGAGTAAAGAAAGAAATGGGCCATGATAGGGTTTGGGCCGTTGGGCCCTTGCTACCTTTGGACAATAATATGGTAGGCCCATATTATTTTCAACGTGGCGGGTCGAGTGTGATGCCACGTGATGAAGTGATGACGTGGTTAGACGAAAAGGCCGATGATTCAGTTGTTTACGTGAGCTTTGGGAGTCGTGCAATGTTGACACGACAGCAAGCGGATGCCCTGGCGACGGCCTTGGAGTGTAGTGGGGTGAATTTCGTGTGGTGCTTGAGAATTCAAGAGGAAGGACACGTGGCAGACAACGAGGACGTGGTCACGAAAGAATATGAAAATCGAGTAGCAAATAGAGGGTTGATAATCAAAGGTTGGGCTCCACAAGTTGCGATACTAAGCCATCGAGCTGTGAGCGTTTTCTTGACTCATTGTGGATGGAACTCGGTACTAGAAGGCATATCCTCTAAGGTGCTCATGCTAACATGGCCTATGGGTGCAGACCAATTTATAAGTGCAGAATTGTTGGTTAACGAACTCAAAGTGGGAATTAGAGCTTGCGAAGGTGGTTGTCAAGTAGTCCCAGATTCAGTCGAATTGGCTCATGTCTTATCAGAGTCAATTAGTGGAGCTCGCCCACAGAAAGAGCGAATGAGTAAACTCAATCATTCTGTCTTAGAGGCTGTTCAAAAGGGAGGGAGTTCTAGTCAAGATTTGGATGCATTTGTCAAGCAAATAGGTCAACCTCAAACTGAAACTAGTTGATAACCAAATTAAAATTACCACTTGCAAAAAGAAGAAGAAAAATTTGTACTTTTGAGACTTGAGATTGATAGGCCCACAAGAGATGAAGGTAGAAAACGGTTCACCTTTATATATTGTTAGGTAAATCAAGTTAGCCATGTTAATAATTCACCGAACTTCTTGAGATTCTACGGCATTTTTTCTTTTCAATGCGCATACGTCCTTTGACTCGAACCTTGATTGACATCCTTTGTCCAGCGTATAGTACTTTTCCGTTTCAGCATTTCATAATCTCCTGTTACCTTCCTTCTAATTCAAATTGAACTCAAATGCTTTCCAAATGTAATGTAGCTGATTTGATTTTAGTAGCCTAAACAATATATGGAGTAAAATTATAACCATTAAATGTCAACTCTACAGTTATTTCGAATACTTCTTAATTTGAAAAAAGATATAGATTTTTGGGAGTAGCTGTAATCCTAAAATTGGAACAACCTCTTTATTAATTACTCAGTACAATTAGTAAAAAGTTGAAAACCAAATTAAAATTTGAGAAGTTAGATCAAAAGCAGATCATAGAATAATTTACCACATCCACAAGTGTTGGCAGCTTTGAAATCACGTAAATAACTTGCTTCTCTATTTTGTGCAAAAAAGGCTATTAGGTGAGTCAAATTTTGATACTATATTCTTGGAATTATCACGTAACAAAAAGTAGAAGAAAATATAAGAGGTACTTATTGTGTGGGTTTTTGGACTTACACCCTTCTATGTGAATAAAAGATGGTTTAAGGTTTTTTTAAAAAAAGAAAACTTATACACTTGGTATCAGTTGTAACTTTAATTTCCACTGCCATAATTTACACTTTAATTTTCTTTCTAAATTAGAGACCAAGACTTTTGATTCTTATCGAACCTATTTTATTTTTTTAAAGAGAATTACACAATAAATCACTCCATAAGCTACCTTACAGTATTTTAGCTCGGTTACAAGTTTACAAATGTGTAGCCAAATATCAATAAGCTCATATCCGATTTTTTCTTTTTCGTTTTTTTATTCTCTAGATCTTCAAGCGTGAAATATCTGTGAGTTTTCATTCTCCTTTTTCTTCAAGTTTATACATATATATCTCAGCTACAAAAATACAAAAACAGACGCGATAAACCTAAAATCTCATCTTCTTCAATGGTAATCTTGTTAAATTTCAAGTAAGATTTTGTGAGAAATTTGGAGTGAATATTGTTTGAACTCATTAGAACTGGACTAATTTTAAATAAGAATTGCAAGTGAAAGATCGTATAGGAAGTTCGTTAGAGATACTTATACAATTTTATACAGTATTATACACTTTAATATAAAATGGTACATTATGTATATAGTTGTATAAAAGTGTATAAAAATGTATAAGCACAAGAGTGAAAGTGCTTGTGATACACTTATGCATATAGGTGTATAATAATAATAATAAAAGAAGAAGAAGAAGAAGAAGAAGAAGAAGAAGTGAGAAATTCACCAAATATCTGTAAATGATGTATATCAACCTTGTATACAGTAGCGTATAAAAGGTGTTTATACACTATTATACAAATAAATCTTATCAATAGAGCTTCACGGGTTCTTCTTCTTCCTTGAGAATCTTCTGAAATCTAACTCAAATATAGCTTAAATCTACTCCAAATCACTTTAAACTTAAGTTTGAACTCCTCTTGATCATTCCAATCCAAACAACTAACAACAGAAAATCTAATTTCTGAAATCGAAGCTTTGAACGACCTTTACAGATGACTTCTATTTCCAGTTTGATGATCCAACAACCTGCCAAGTGAACCTCTTTAGTGCATGATAATAAACAAAGTTCTTTCCATTCCAATGGAGGAAGTGATCTTCATATGACTCCAAAAAACTAATTTTTACGTAATATGTTTTTTCTTCTTCATCCAAATAGTGGTTATCAGCTTTGAATCAGGAAGGAGAGTTGACCGAGAATAACAGTGGTATAGAATTTTTAGGGTGCAAAATTTGGACACGTGAAGAAGAAGAAGAAGAAGAAGAAGAAGAAGAACGAAGAAATGAAAAAAAAAATTAAAAGGGGTGGGCTAACGGGTGAAAAGTAAATTTTTAAGTTATGTACAACTTGGGCCATGTTGGGTAAAATAATCTTGAACAATTAATAGGACTAGCAGCCCATTTAGGATATAAACTTTAAATAGCCTCATTTTACTTTTAGAACTCGTATTTTACTGTTTCTAGCCAATTAATCGTAATACAGGTTGATCATTTGGATTAGACTACAATTTAGGGATTTCCTATCCAGTTACCTAAATGAAAATATTATCTTTCATTCTCTTTCTTCTCTTTTCAGTTACCCAAATTAAAAAGATTTATTCTCTCTTTCTTCTTCAACATTTTATATCAAATGTCCAGGTCTCATTTTGAAGAGTTTAGCAATGCTATTTTTACTGTAGGTAAACATGTACTACATACATTTTCATTCACTGAAATAATGTGGTGCTGGAAAATTCCTCCATTGCACAAATGTAGACGTAATTTGACGCATACAAGGGAATACCTCTTGATTTCATAACAATCAGTTTATAATCCATATACGTAAACATATAAATCAACATACCTCTGAAACTTTAATCGGATATGCAACAGTAGCATTTATACATGAGATATATACATTTATACATATTATACATACATAAAAAATATTTATTTTAAATATAAAATATTTGTGCACAACAATACAATCATTATACAATGATAAATGAAAAACGGATCTGCAACTTCTCCCACATATATAAGGATAAGATTTATACATATATTATAAATATTATACACACATTATACATGCAAAGAAAAACACCAATAAGACACATATAAAAATTATACACAGGTGTGTGTATATATATATTTTCAAATTGGCTTGAAAAATAAATTGTTTAGCTTTCTAAAAGAATTTACTAATATTTAATCTTGTATCACTAGCATTCAATCGAATGATTATTTTCTAAGAATTATATGCCTTTCAATTGCAGATTTGCAAGTCCCTCTTGTGCCTTTGTGTTTTTCCCCTTTATTTGTATTTTATTCTGTTGATTCATTGATTTTCCATAAATTGAATGTAAGCAGCGGGTTTTTTGCCCATATTCCCGTGGAAAAGTATCTATCCGGATTTCCCCAAGTGATATGGCTAGTAAAGTTAGGGCTATTTATTGTAAATCAATTTTTCCGGCCCATTTGTGTTTTTTTTCGGCGAAGGGCCAAATATACCCTTGTACTTTTGAAAATGGTCTAAAAATATCCCTCGTTATACTATTGGGCTATATATACCCTTCCCGTCATACTTTGAAACAAATATACCCTTATTTTGGATGGAGTGCCACGTGTCAGCACCAGATGAAAACGACCCATTTCTTTTTTCTTACCCGATCCGTTTTAAAAAATCCATCACCCCGACCCGTTTTAAAATTCAATTTTTTTAAAGCATATATTTTGTAAAAACTGAATTTTTTTTTTGTAAAAACTGAAAAAGAAAAACAAAAGAATTTGCAAAATATATTTTTTTAAGTCTTTTCAGTTTTTTTAAAGTATTTTTTTTGTAAAAACTGAAAAAAAAATATTTTTTAAAAAAATGCTTTAAAAAATAAAAAATATATATTCTGTAAAAACTGGAAAAAAAATAATTTGTAAAATATATATTTTTAAGTCTTTTCAGTTTTTTTAAAGTATTCTTTTTGTAAAAACTGAAAAAAAATATTTTTTTTTAAAAACTGAAAAAAAAGACTCTCCTAAAGCAGTGGACTACATATATATTAGTTTTTAAAAAATAAAAATATTATGCAAAATATTATTTTTTTCAGTTTTTACAAAAATAAATACTTTAAAAAACTGAAAATACTGAAATATATATATTTCTAAAATTCCTTTTTCTTTCCAGTTTTTACAGAATATATATTTTTTAATTTTTAAAGAATTTTTAAAAAAAATATTTTTTTTAGTTTTTACAAAAAACATACTTTAAAAAAACTGAAAAGACTTAAAAATATATATTTTGTAAATTTCTTTTTTTTCAGTTTTTACAAAAAACAAAATCAGTTTTTTACAAAATATATGCTTTAAAAAAACTGAATTTTAAAACGGGTCGGGTGGTGGATTTTTTAAAATAGATCGGGTAAAAAAAAAGAAATTGATCGTTTCATCTGGTGATGACACGTGGCACTCCATCCAAAATAAGGGTATATTTGTTCCAAAGTATGAAGGGAAGGGTATATATAGCCCAATAGTATACGGGGGTATTCTTAGACTATTTTCAAAAATACAGGGGTACATTTGGCCCTTGCCGGTTTATTTTTTCCTAAAAGCTTCAAACGTGTGCTATTTTTTTATGGGTTGTTGGGCCAAGTAATAAGGCGTGTAATTCTCCTTTTTTCCTTCTTCCAGGTTACACTTCTAATTTAATTGGTGATGCTGAAGGACAAACTACTTTTGGCCACCTTTTATTTTTAATTAAACAATCTTAATTAATTTTTAAGTTAAAAAATAGTTAACTTAATCTTATATATAAGACTGGCAACTGGTCGGATCGGTACCTAAAACAGCCCGAGCCCGCAGGCTAAACGGGCTGGGACTATTTGACCCGCAGTTTGTAGGCTCGTGCCGGTCTCGTGGGCCGATTTTACCATTTAGGATCGTTTGGACCGGGACCAACGAAAATTGTTTTTAAAAAACAAGTCGTTGGCCCAATGGCCAAATGATGAAAATGTCTTCAAGAAATAACCATTCAACCCCCCCTCCCAAACTAATTTAACCCCAAACTTTTTATTATTACACTCTTTTTTATTTTCTACCATAAATACCCCCTCATTCTTTTATTTTTCTTACAAAATCAATATTAATCTATCAAAATCTCTCTCTAATTTTCTTCAATATTTGCTACAATTATTTATTTTATAAGAAATTGTAAAAGAATTGTGAGGTTGCTACAATTTCTTACTTTATCAAAAAACAAATAGTGAAAAAATTATGAGTTTGCTACTATTACTTACTTTATTCAAAAAAAAAAGTCAAAACATATTGAGGTTGTTAGAATTTATGAAATATTTATGAAGTTGGTGAATTCAAGTCTTCAACGATAATCAATTTTCAACAAGTTGTTGATGGTAGGCTAGGAACACATGTTTTAACTCCATTCCGCACTCTAATTACTGCACTTTGAGCTTGTTTGAGCTTAAATGATAGTGATTTGCACTTATATCGTGTTTTATGCTTTGTAGGAGATGATTCTGAGTTAAAAAGATAAATTGGAGCTAAATAGAATAATCTGGGGCTTTGAAGTCTGAGTAAAAGCCAAGGAATTAAACCGGAATCGCGTTCGGGGCTCGTGGACCGGCGTTGCATACGAAAGCTGGAAGAAAGCGCAAGGGTTATTACATTTGTAGTAATGCTTTGCACAATGCGATGCATCAGTGCAAATATGTGTCAGAAATTTGAGAAGTTCAAAGACTTGTAGTTTTTGAGTCTGACAGAAAAATACACTAATGCTAGGCATAGTGCGTAGCATCAGTACAAAAATTTGTCAGACAAGCTAAGTTTAGAGAGTTTACAACCGAGCAAATTGCACTAATGCTACGCACCCTGCGTAGCACTGTGCGATGCATGACGTGTAAAAAGGTTTTAGGTTCTCCCGCTTTAGTTCAAAGAGGGTAGTTTCGTCCGGATTCGTTCTTACTTGGTATAAATACACTAGAAACACGTTTTCGAGGCAATTTTTGACCTTGGGAGCTTTGGGAGAGCATTGGAGGCTACAAGACACGGAATTTCATCATCTTTCCATCAATTCAATACGGGAGTTTAGATTGTAACGTTAGATTGATGTTTTTTCACTCTTTAATTATATTTGTGATGACTTTCTACATATCTATGGAGTACTTTACCTTAGGGTTTGACATGATTTATGTATTTGATTACTGTTTATGTATTTGATTACTGTTTAATTTCTTGAATTTGTTGGATGAGCTTTAATATAGTTGTGATTTTATTCTTTATAGTTTTTAATCGAAAAGGGAACATCTTATTGAATATCATTGCAGCGTATGCCTTAGTTTATTTTGGTGATTCTTTGAAGTAATCAAAATAGCTTTTTAAGTTACCGTTTAAATTAAAATTGAGAAATATTTATGAGAAGTTTCTCTTAGATCATTCATACCAATAGATTCTTAATAGTTTCACCGTACTCCACATTAGTTTATTTGAAAGATTTAGATTTAATCGAGAGAGAAGTCTGAATCGGAAGCATAAGCTAATCACCTATTGAATTCGTGAGAAGCGATAGAACCTCAAGAGTAAAATATAACAATATTATATCCAGAATAACAACCTTGCACCTATCATCATATTGATAAGAAACTGATTTTGCTAATCTCTAGTTTGTTGCCGCCAATTGTCAATTACTTTACTTTAATAGTTAATCGTAGTTTATAACCATTACAAATCAAGTTTTGATCATCCTGAATAGCGTTACGCTAGAAATTACTTGAGCACTGTTTAAATCCAATCCATGTGGAGACGATAATTAAACTATACTATCTTTGACTAGCGAGCAATAATTTTGTATTGTATTTTGCGCTCGTCAATTGTTAGTAAAATTTGGTAAACCCATTTCAACTCTTAAGTCTTAATATTATAGGTTTATTTATTTTATTTAGTTGCTATTACTTGATTAGTTAAGATGTCATCCTTAAGAAATATATTTGGGCACGGTAAAAGTAAGGACAAGGCAAAATCTAAGACTGACGAAACTAGTGGTACTGCTCTTCCTCCTCCCTCGCCCCGGCTCCCCGATCCAAATCTCGTAGCCGTCCTGCACCTGCTATTCTAGATACCGATAATATTTTATTATAATTTACTGACACTGAATTTTACCATAGTATTACACCTGATGAGTTTTTAGACCATGAATTAATGAATGCTCACTACACTAATGATTTTACTACTATTAATGAAAATGATGATGAGGAAATTAATTTTGATGAAACATAGTCGGACGATGATACACCCACTAGTCATGCTCCTGATGTTGACCCAACTAGTGATAACGCTGCTAATCCTAATGATGATCCAACTGATACTCCTGTTACTGCCCCTACTTTTTCTAGAGAACCTACCAAACGGACGAAAACATCTCTTATTTGGCATTTTTTTACACAACTAGTTTAAAAAGTAAGGCTAAGTGTAAAACTTATGGTTAAGAGTTAGCTTTTAAGTATGCACCAACGCGATCGGGGACGAGAACTTTGGCTAGACACATAGCTAAACACCCTAATGATAACGCCAAATATCTTCGTATGAAAGCTCTGGCCGAGGAAACAAGTGCACCTAGTCCTAGTTAGACTAGCTCTAGTGGTACTGGTTCAAATCAATTTTAATCGGGAATTAACATTGTTACCGATGATATTTTATATTATGATCCAAGAAAAGATCGGGAAGAATTGGTAAAATTGGTAACTAATATGTGCTTACCCCATAGTTTTCCTTCTGACCTTGCGTTTGTGCATTATATTAGAAAAAATTATAATCTTACTTATAAAAGTTTTCCTCGCACAACCGTAAAGTGCGATGTTTATAAATATAAGCATGAATATGAATAATATTTGTGCTACTTATTTACTCATATAAATTATCGTGTTGCTATTACAACTGATATTGGTAGAAGTAACAATGACTGTGATTACCTTACTATTACGTGTCATTGGATTGATGAGGATTGTATAATGCAAAAACGCATAATTGCTTAGAGAATAATTATTTCATGGCACACATGATAGTTTAATGCTAGCACAGTTACTGATATTTGCAGATATTTTTGCATTAGTGATAAAATAATATCGGTTTCAATGGATAATGCTATTAATAACACAAATACTATAGAATTGCTTAACACTACGCTAAATCCTGCATTTAGTAACATTTTTCATGTTAGATGCATTTGTCATATTTACCATTTAATTGTGGGTGATGGTATGAGAATTTTAAATATTCAAATTGAAAAGGTTAAAATGGCTCTTAACTGACTTTTTTATTCTAACCGTAGAAGTAGACTTAGAGAATATTTTAGAAGGTGCGATGATTGTAGTCTAAGAGAAAGAAAGGTTCGTAAACCTTGTCCAACTAGATGAAATTACATGTATGAAAATCTGGTTGTTTTATATGACCATAGAAATCCCATAAGTTCAACGTTTAATGCACATGTAAGTGATGATGACGATTACATTACGAATGAGGATTAGGCTAATGTTAAAATGCTTGTAGATATTTTAGAAAAATTTCATATTGCTACAAAAGAATTTTCGGGGCAATATTATCCTACTATTTCTAAATATTTGGTTTATATTACAGAACTTGCAAATTTGTTTGCTCATTTTTCACAGGATGGGAAAATTTATCAACTTGTTATTGATTCTTTGAGAAGAAAGTTTAAAACATATTTTTTTTCCTATTCCCGCTATTTATGGTATTGCTAATTTGTTAAATCCTTGTATGAAATTAGGAGGTCCTTAATTTTGGTATGAAGCCCGTTTATGAGGGTTTAACACTTAAAGATGATGAGGAGCCTAAACTTCCGGAAGCAATAGCCTCAATTAGAACAAATGCTTAAACTATTTATAATGATTATCAAGATGCATTAAATCAGGCTAGACCAAATGTTCCAACTCCTTCTTCTTCTAATTCTCAATCTTCTAAAAGAACTGCGGGAGTAAGAAGACTTAGTGTTTGGGCGGAGTTTAGGGGTTCTTTTAGTTCTAGTAGGAATGATTTTTCACAACTAAATGAGCTTAAAGTTTATTTGTCGCAGAGGCTTGAGGAAGTGAATCCCGACGGTACCTTTGATATTTTGCAATGGTGGAAGGACAAAGAAAAATACTTTTTGGTTCTTTCAAAGATGGCCCGAGACATTTAACTATTCAAACTTCAACAGTGATATCGGAGAGCGCTTTCAGTCAAGCAAGACTTCAAATAGGTGATCATAGACAGTCTATGAGGGATAGCTTGGAAAAATTAGTACTTTTTAGAGATTGGATCCGTTCAGAAAGAAGATATTTTAGATAGACGAAACTTATGAAGAAATGCTAGCTGAACTTGGTGAGGATGATGCTTCGTCCGACAATGGAAGCGACAATGAACAAGCTACTTTTCTGCCACCACTAACGGACCTTCCTCCGAACCTTGAAGGATTTATAAAATTTGTAAAAAATAGCTATGAAAATTAATTGCAAGTTTTTAGAATATATTAAATATTATATTTGCAAGTTTATTTTCCATCACAATAACTTGCAAATTAGGAGTTTAAATTTGAATTCAAAAATTAGTATGTAACTTGAATTTTTGGCACTCCTTGATTAGTTCATTTTTCTTTTCAATGCCGGTATTTTCATATTGTTTTGCTCATTCCATAGGGGGAGTAAGACTAAGAAAGATGTTGCCATAATTTTTATTGCTATAATTAAATTACAAGGCATAGCTTTGAATATTTCTTTACAATATTTTTGTCTCTAAGTTGTATTTAATTCAAAAATTATTTCTTCAAATTATATGTTTAAATTTCAATTCAAAATTTAGTATTTAACTTGTATGCAATTTGCAAGTCAAACGGTCCCAACGGCTTAATTTGAAAATTAGTCGTTGGCCCAACGACCATAATCTGAAAATTGTTTAAAAATAGCCACAAAAAAATTTATAGTCGTTGGACCCATTTAGCCCGGGACCATGAGCTAGTAGGCCCGATCCCCGACCGGTTCCTACAAAAGGCACATTTAGCCCGAGACCGTTTGAACCGTTTATTTAGGGATTGGACTTGGACTAGGACTAGGACCGAGACCGGGACCGCGAGACCAGCTCGTTTGGCCCGTTTACGGCCCGGCCCAGCCCACTTGCCGGCCTTACTTATATAAGAGAAAATTTCAACAAAATAAAATATTAGTAAGTTTTATAAAATTTTCTATTGATATCATTTTAGAATTTTTCCCTCATTATTTGATTTGATTTTGTTATTTATTTCGTTATTATTTTGATTTTATTGATTTTTACGCATTTGGTTCACAAACAAATATCCACGCGTCGTGGTTAAATATGTTGATCATCATCGACCTCATCGAACTAAAAAGAAAACAATATCACTTCTCAAATCCTTCTCTTGTATCATCATTCATCTCTCTCTCCTGCTGTCTTACTCGCTCTTTCTTTCGCCGGCCGGCCGCCGTCCTCCACCTTTTATTCATTTTCCGGTGACTGTCTTCCACGTTCCTCCTCTTTAATCCCTCATCCTATCCTCACAGGATGGTGGCTCTTTCAAACTCTTTGCTCTTACCAACAAACCCTTCTCTCCATTTCTCTTCTGGTATTCCTTCATATCTTCTAAATTTTCGTTATTATTATAATTCGCTGTTTTTGCTGCAGCCGTTACTATCTTCGTTTCAATTTATGTGACTTTGTTTGGGATGTGACTGTGTTTGATACTTTGATTGGGCACTTAACTTAAGTAAGAAATAAATATTTTCAGAACTCATAATCTTGAATGATTATTCCATGAGATTCTGTGATTAAAAAAGAATGTCATTAAGAGTAAAATGATAATTTTAAACTGTTTTCAGATAAGGGTATGTTATTTTTGGAAAGAACTAATAAGGAAATAGTGTAAGAAGTAATTTCAATTGTGGTTTATGATTAGTTGGCTTTGAGCTTTACCCGTGTATGCATTAATCAAGCTCCGTAATAGCATATTTGGAAGACTATTACAGTGGTCTGTATTTCAATATTTGTGTCTCCTTATCTGTTAAAGTAAACTAACTGCAGCATGAAGTAATTTGAGTCTCAAAAGACCTTGAGACCTTAGTGAAGAGCAAATCAAAATGGTCTAGTAGCTACAGACTAGTTGGGATAAACGTTCTTTCTTGTTGTTATACTTATGTTAGGTAGTTTTCTCACTGGAGCTTTTTAGTGAAGAACACAGACTTGTATGTCCGTGTAGGGATAAGTGTTAGATTTATGGAACATCCAGTCTTAAGTAACGCCAATTTGACTATAAAAAATATTCTTGCCTTTCATTTTATAGTTTAAGATGATAAGATTCAAAGGGTATTATTTGTATGTTATACACACCTTTAATTAAGACCTCAAGATTCAAAAGTTTTCTTTACGTTCTTAAATTTTGTGCCCAGTCAAAATACGACATAAATAGAGGAAGTAATACTTTTCAACTTGTCACATCAATTCCTATAAGATCATATGTGTAAGGGCTATAATGGCAAAAACGGGAGAGTTAAATTTAAAGAGTTTTCAAATATAAAAAGGTGTCAATTTTTTTGGAATTAAAAAAAAAAGGTGTTGTATAAAATGAATAAGAGAGTATTATATAGTATTGGAATGAGATAGATATGAACAGAGTGGCCTTTAAATATTCATATTGTAGAGTATTCTCTTGATACAGTGACATTTATGCTGTTCCAGCACCAGAATTCAAAATGTTTATTTGAATTTATGCCAGGTGTTTATTTCAATACATTAAAAATAAGAGGTCCTTATAAAATTCAACAACCTTCTCTGCTTCTTATTCAATTAATTTTAAGCATAACATCTGAATGCAAATTGTTGGATATAAAATGGATTGTGTGTTTTTTGTTCAAATTATTTGCGGAACTGCGTGAAGCTAAAAGTTCTCATGACTAATAAGATTGGTTTAGTCATACATGGCACAGTCAGTTGTTGCATTGATGACTCCCTCTTTCAACCAAACCTAGATGAGTAATGTGGCATAAGTCCGGTAACTTTATCAATGTGCTAGGCTCTAGTTTGATGTCAGCAGACCAAAGTGTCAGTGGCACCATCAAGTTGGCCTTTAGTCCAAGGAGCAGAGGAAAATCATCCTCATCTAGAAGTTCATTGACCGTTCAAGCAGGATATAGGTATTTCTTCTCTTATTCTCATGTGCTCTAGTTGTATGCAACATATACATTGATGTTACATCACGCTTCTTTTGTTTGGTGGTCTCCTTCGATAGATTATATTTTCATCTTAATAAGTTAATGTTAGAGTTGATTAGACCTAATCAATTGAAAAGTTCAATTCCTGATAGATGGACCCTCTGTCCGATCATGCTTGAATTAGTTTGGTCTGGCAGTTGTTCTGCAAAACTGTGAATCCAATTTACTCTGGAGTGACAGAAGTAAATTTGGCTCTTTCCATTTAAATAGGAAAAAGCAAACTGTACTTTTGTTTCTTTCATGCCTTGGTGATCCACTGACAGGAGAACATATCTTATGGGATGCTTCTCTTTCTTGTTAATTGGCAGTGATGGTGGAAGGCCAGGCAATACCAGAATCTTTGTTGGTGGCTTTCTTTTAGGAGGAGTAATCATTGGTGCACTTGGTTGTATCTATGCGCCTCAGGTAAAAGTGCAGTAGCACTTGTATTGGTCACCGCCTTTGGTCGTCTTTGCTCTAAAAATACTTGTGAATGTTGTTTCATCACTTCTTGATATAAAGACAACCAAAGGCGGTGACCTTTTCCGTATTGGTCACCGTCTTTGGTCGTCTTTTCTCTAAATGCCTTTTCTGAATTTCTTCTCTCTTGCTGTACGTGGGAGGGGTAAGATGACTGCCCTTTAATTTCTCTTTTACAGATTAGCAAGGCATTAGCTGAAACAGATAAGAAGGACCTCATGAGAAAATTGCCAAAATTTATATATGATGAAGAAAAAGCATTGGAGGTAGGCTGGTATTCTGCATGTCTCTTTTTTTTTTTG
>AWOL01S0052953.1:145537-160137 GCA_000715115.1 Nicotiana otophora
GTGTGTGTATATGTCTTTTTTTTTTGTGACTGTACGAACGCGCACGCACATACACATATATGTATGTTTATCGGAATCCTATGTTCTGGTTGAATGAATCTCTCCTTATGAATACAGTCCGCCTAGGTGTAGCTACCTATCACTTTCAAGTCTACCTTCCTCAATCTTCTCTGTATAAACATTCAAAGATGAACATGTAATGTTTCTGGTCAGCAAAGATTTGGTGCTTTCCAAAATCCTATGGATGGACACTCAAATGGTGCTACTTCTGTATTTTAACCAGCTATTTCGATTATTTCTCCTGTGTAGTTTACTAGTGGGAGAAAGGGGTGATAATTGAGTAGATTGTTGATTTATGTTTAGTTCCATAATGTAGTCATGAACTTGTGAGACAAATTACTCTTCAAGAGATGTAAAGGCTAGAGAAGATACTCCGGAACCAGTATGCTGCAAGGATCTGAAGCAGCCAATTGAGTGTCTTCTACTTTTAGAACTAAAATTTCGCTTGAATACTACTTAAATGATATTTGAACACCCATTTTAGAAAGCTTTAGGGTAACTGTATGCAGATGCTATTCTTGGTCTTTTAATAATCTAGCTAGTTGATTTATACAAATGTGTTGTGCTCCTTGATTTCTCTATCTTTTTATTTCTATTGCAAGAAAGAGGAAAGTCTTGTTGATTCAAAACTGTCACCTTTATTTGATTTTGTTACTTTGCTCGAGTCATATAGCTTCCGAAGACTAAATTGGAATCTCCTAATTGGAATCACCCTGTTGTGATTTCTTCAACTATAACTAAGGCATTAAGATCAAACCAGCAGCTGAGAATGATATTCTTGTTTCTGTTTCAAGTTCTTCTTATGTATGGATGCTGTTTTATCTGCAGAAACAGCGCAAGATACTAACGGAGAAGATTGTTCAGCTGAACGACGCTATTGATGACATTTCCAACCAATTGAGGTCGGGAGACGCACAAAATGGAGTTGCTGTGAACCTAGATGAAGTTGAAACAATTCTATAAGAACGCTTCTATTGGTTTCATGTGAAGGGATAAACTTCCACAAGACATCTATTCCAAGAGCATTCCTGGTTGTGGTTTTAGTATATCCTTAGTGCTGCTATGAAATGTGCAAACAAAGGAATAAAATGTGAATCTTTATTATGTTTCTGATATGTACCACAGCTTCAAACTCTAATATTTGCGCTTATGCAATCCTTTTTACCTCACTGCCTTGGTAATCCCTCTCTGTTTATTTTTCTTTATAATGCTGGTACTCCGCCCGGTTAAGTGCACTTCGATTATTTCATTGGGTATCTTCTACCTCCACGATTATTTTTGGGTATCTGCTAACTCCCACGAGCACAAGTACCGTCCATCAAGCTTAGGCAGATGGGAAAAAAATCACCTAGCAAGTTTTAATTAGGTCATTCTACCTTGGTACATTTTCCACCTTTATGCTTTGTTTTGCTAGAGTATATATGAGATTCCTTTTCTCCCGTCATCACTTTTGTTCCTTGCGAGTTGGTAGGGCAAGACTTACTGATATATACTGTCTTTTTTTTCTTCTTTTCTCTTCCTTTTGCAGTAAATCTTTGTTATACTTCCTTGGTAAGTTGTCAATGAGATAAGACATACAATAACCTCTTGAAATGAATTGCCAATTGAATGCTCTTTGGTCAAGTTTTATTAAAAAAAAAAAAGGTGATTCGTTGAATAACAGAGGACCACTGGTGTTTTACGGATAGCGCCATTTTGTTTTTAGACCAGTACTTCTATTATCCTTCTGCAAGTCCATACCTAAATTGTCCCGTCCTCTAATGAATGGACATTGGTATTGTTCTTTTACTAGTTCTCCAGTTAGCCAGAATAATGTCAATGTAAAAGTTAGAAGAAATATGGAATATTCCCTCTGGATCATTTTATATGAAAGTGTTTGATTGAGCACGAACTTCAAAAAAGAAAGAAACTAGTTTTGAAATTTATGGTCTTAAACATGTCATGACATTTTTGTGTTTATAAAATCATGTCTTTTTGAAGAAAGCGAAATTGTTTCTAAATATATAAAAATGTAAGTTCTTTTTGAAGAAACTAAAAAAGAAAGGGTGCATACAGGACTTGCCTCGTGTAGTAACATAGCATATGTTGCTATCACTTGCCTCTTTGTCATGCATTTCCCCACTGTAAAATGCTGGGAAGAATGTGTTCCCACAATTATGGTAAAGAGATAAATGGATTTTGCAGCAATCTGTGGTTGAGATTGTGATGAAGGTGGAAGATACATACATGAGGACATCATCTTATCTCTTATCAATATTGATATATGCACCACTCATTCCTTGAACCTCAATTGCAACCATGACTTGATTTTTGAACATTATAAGGATAAATGGTGGAGAGAAAACCTTAACTTAAAAGTATATATACAGCAAAGGATTTAAGCAGTTTTTGTCAATACCATTTAGTTTCAGCCATGACTTCTCATGCAGCTTTGGCTCCTTCAAGAATTCCCACAAGCACAAGGCTTCCCTCCAAGAACTCACACTCTTTCCCTACTCAATGCTTCTCCAAGGTCTTACTTAAAATAGAGTCTTTCTCCTTTCAATGAATGTGCATGGAATTTCTTTGCAATTATAGGCTTTCTGAATTAACTTGTTTTTGTAGAAATTTGAAGTAGCCGAGTTCTCTGGTCTTCGGTCAAGTGGATGTGTGACATTTTCGAACAGGGAGTCTTCCTTCTTTGATGTTGTGTCTGCTCAACTCACTCCCAAGGTAATTGTATACTGTCCTCAGTTCTGTTTTAGACAGCCAAGCAAAACATTAAGACGTCACAGGCTGTTGATATATTCTTATAGCCACAGAAATGTCATTGACATGTTTATGACCGCAAGTTCCAGAAGTCTTATATAGAATGAAACAGAGTAGTAGTATTCTATAACTGTTTTTCTGGAGCTCATCTAATTCTATCCCAAATTAGACCGCGGGATCAGCTCCTGTGAAGGGAGAAACTGTTGCAAAATTGAAGGTTGCTATCAATGGTTTTGGACGCATTGGCAGGAATTTCCTACGTTGTTGGCATGGCCGGAAAGATTCACCACTGGATGTCATCGTCGTCAATGACAGTGGTGGTGTCAAGAATGTGAGTACTATTCCAAACTCTATTCTTTTCCTTCAATAAATAAACTGATCAATAGCAGTTTGCTGGCTTTACTATCAAAGTTTTCCTAGTCCTGTATTAAAAGGTACTGCAATATTATATTAATGCAGGCATCTCACTTGCTTAAGTACGATTCCATGCTCGGAACATTCAAGGCTGATGTGAAAATAGTGAATAATGAAACCATTAGCGTTGACGGAAAGCACATCAAGGTTGTCTCTAGCAGGGACCCTCTTAAACTTCCTTGGGCTGAACTTGGCATTGACATTGTTATTGAGGTAAACTAATTACTCTCAATTCTGATTGTTGAAGAATTAACTAAGTAAATAAAAATAAGTTCTCTCTAATAGTTTAATCTTTTAGAAGAGGTGGTCGTACGTTTCAGCATTGATAAACTTAGTACCCCCGACAAATTTTAGTCTCTTTCAGGATTGTACTGCTCACATCCATGAAAACCATGAAATTTTGTCCCCAAAAGCTCTTTAGACAGGTTATCTGCCTTTTATGATATTCCCAGTAACTTCATGTTTTGATCTTTTAACCCAAAATGGGGAAGCAAAGAAGAAACCGAAAAAAGTCATGTCATTCTATATATTGATATTCAATTATTCCTATTTCCTGCTAATTTTAGAAGTCATTAGCACGTCCAGTAGCTCTAGATATCATAGTAATCACATAATTGACATGTAGAGTATCTTAATTCATCCCCATCATAACATTTGAGTGTTGCATATCTATGTTGCTCGGTTCCTTCAAAAATGTTGCCGGGAATGTGTTGGATCCTCCAAAAGTTATTCAGTTTTGGAGGTTCCAACACAGGCGCAGTGGCATTTTTGGAGGATCCGAGCAACATAGCTGGATATCCTACCCTAAACTTATGTCTTCCACCTATCTCCTTCAATCCCATCATCACCTTAGTTTCTTAACTAGATTAAATCAACCAGGATTGAATTGTGTTGACATTGATCCTGATCAATAAGGGCCCAGCATTCACAAGATGCCGAATCCTGAGAAAAGGTGCTAATTAAGCTATGTATTTATGTTGTTTGAAACTCCAGGGAACCGGTGTGTTCGTTGATGGTCCGGGTGCTGGGAAGCACATCCAAGCTGGTGCTAAGAAAGTTATCATCACTGCTCCAGCAAAAGGTGCTGATATTCCTACCTATGTTGTTGGAGTGAACGAACAAGACTACTCTCACGAGGTTGCTAATATCGTAAGGTCAGTGCTTCAGCGTATGAATGATGAGTTTATTGTTCAAGAAGGTGGTCATCAAATGTTCCAATTCTGAAAGTTTCATTACTTTACAAATGCAGCAATGCCTCTTGCACTACTAACTGCTTGGCTCCTTTTGTCAAAGTCATGGATGAAGAATTCGGTAAGCAGCAGATCATTTTAGACATATATCACCCGTATCACAACCACATTAGTACTGTTGAAACATTGTTTACATTTCTATGGTTTGGAATTATGTTTGACTATTTCCATTCGCTTTGAAGGTATTGTTAAGGGTACAATGACAACAACTCACTCTTACACCGGAGATCAGGTAAGAATACACGCTATTGAATAGAAATCTGTGAAACCTGCACCTTCCTATGGTGCTCTCTTGTCAAATGACAATTAGTCTTAAATATGTTTGATTATAAATGTTGTATGCAGAGGCTTCTGGATGCTTCACACCGTGACTTGAGGAGAGCGAGAGCTGCAGCATTGAACATAGTCCCGACCAGCACTGGTGCAGCCAAGGCCGTGTCTCTAGTGCTACCCCAGCTCAAGGGCAAGCTCAATGGCATTGCTCTTCGAGTGCCAACACCTAATGTTTCGGTCGTTGACCTCGTTGTCAATGTTGAGAAGAAAGGAATTTCAGCTGAAGATGTCAATGCAGCTTTCAGAAAGGCAGCTGACGGTCCACTGAATGGCATATTGGCTGTTTGTGATGTTCCACTCGTGTCAGTTGATTTCCGATGCAGTGATGTTTCCTCCACCATCGACTCCTCTTTGACCATGGTTATGGGAGACGACATGGTCAAGGTTGTCGCTTGGTATGATAACGAGTGGGGATACAGGTAAACTTAGCACAAAACATTGCGAGCTTATACCACCAGCCTGAAAACTGTTTTGCATAAGCAATTAATATTAAACACACACACACACGTATATATCCTTGATTAACCGGTGATCGTACTTGGTAAAATTGCAGCCAACGTGTGGTTGACTTGGCTCATCTGGTAGCAAGCAAATGGCCTGGTTCATCTGTGGAAGGAAGTGGAGACTCCTTGGAGGACTACTGCAAGACTAACCCTGCTGACAAGGAGTGCAAAGTCTACGAATAATCAGTCTACTTTCTATACCTTTTTTTGAAATGGATGGATGATTTTTGAAGCCAATTGTTAATTTTGTCCAAATACTTATTCTGAGAGGGAAAGACCATAAATATATGACAGTCAAATTACACAGTTGAAAATCATGTGTACAGTCGGTAGAGACTGGTTTCACTACTCACCAGGATGCATTTCAGAAATAATGCACGTTCATAATATATGCTTTTATTCATTTTCAAGAAATTATGCTCGTTCACACATGTATACAAGTAAACAGCAAGAATTCTTTGACAGAGGATACCTTGGTAAGTGGTAACCATGGCATGAAGTCTTGTCAATAAATTCTTCCCGGAAACTAACAGAAACAACTCTGTCCCGCATTAAATCTACAAGTGTCTTTCATGTATTTTCTTGACTAATAATCAAAATAATAAAAGACAATACATCTAGACCCCATGCACTTCTGTTCCGAAAATATTAAGTTCCATAACGGAGGACTACTTTGCAACTTGCCAATATCCCACAAAGATTGATACAGTAATAAGTAAAGGGAAGAAAGAGCTTATTCAACAAATTATGCACAGTAGTAGCATACATAGAGTTCAACTTCTTGCTTTTGGAAACATGCTAACAAAAGCGATTGCGCAACTTTGTTTGGCAAGCATCTCCTTCTCCTGTTGTGCAATGATTTGGCAAGTATGCACGCGTCGAACAACAAACTCTTGCTCCTATCCCCTTTCAATTTAGCTGGTTCAATCTCAGTGTTCACTATGAGCAGCTTCGTACAGGCTATAGCCATATCCCTATATGTAAAAAAACTTTTTGTCTTCAGCACATGTATCTGAATCTGATCATCCCAACTCTAATCGGGAGCATAAATGGACACACTACTAAAAGATGCAGCATATAATCCGATAATTGCTTGCTTTGCTTATATTCCATGGAACGAGAAGTACTTCCATCGTCAATGTGATTTTCCAAGTAATAGCAGAGATCAATAGCAATGTGTCGATTAAGAACGCTTTGATCAAATTCTACCTCAGTAGCCCAAATAAGGGGGAGGCATGCATTTTCATTAAGAGCAATACTGCCTCGCCTTCTTCACAAGGCTGTAGGAACATGCTCGTTGCTTAATATTCCTCCTGCAAACTTCTGGAAATAGTTAAAGATCAGCTTTTTTAGCTCTGGGGAGATTTGTTCATAGTTATTGTACTTGTGCTTTGCCAAGAGTTCATTGATCAGAAAGAGTTTTGGAACGGCCTGTAGCACGGGGGAGGCTTGAACTCAAGACAATAGCTGCACAAATTGTATTGGGGTGTGCAAATGGACCACCTCATTTTAGCTGATCGTTCCAGTTGCAGAAACAGCTTTCTGAGGAGGGACGGTGAAATTTTCCATCCTGTTTGCCTTTGCTCATTGCTCAGCCAATTCTTTGCCCGGTCCGAGGTCAGCATGTTATTTTAGACACAAGAAGGGGCCTTGAATTGTGTCTTGCCTAATTTTGCGTTTTCAAGGAACCTGGTTCTTTGAACAAGTTTAGCGCACTCAAACAAGAGTAATTGCGGAAAAATAATCAACACAACGATTTTTACATGAAAAACCTCCTTGCTCGGAGTAAAAACCACGACCTACCCAGTAGGGTTTTCTCCAAATCTTCACTAACTTCAAGTTTTTAAGTTACAACTCAATAACCAAGGAGACTACCTCTAGTACCCTAACCCCTACAATCAACCCAATTGTAGAAACCCCTTTCTAAACTAACTCTAGCTTAAAAAGCCTACCACAACAAAGTCTCAACAATAACCTATTCTTCAAATAAGTTACAACTCAGAACACATGACTCACTCTAACAACTAAAGGGCAGCTTCATCTTCAAGGACATGTTCTTCAGTTGATTGAATTGAATCTTCAGAAATACCTTGTTGCTTTGCTTTGCTATTGTCGGAAGTATTCTCGCGATTTCTCTCAATAGCAGTAGTCTTGAATTGTGGCAAAAGGTCTTCTTTCATAGGTACAAAATTGGCCGAAATTCTTCTTCAATTAATGTTCCAAAACCTAAAATATTTTGGTATGGAAATCCTTTCCCGTTTAGGCTTGGTTTCCTTATTTGACTCCAACTTGCATCCTTCTTGCTTCCCACTAGTATTTTTCATATCTGCATATTCCTTTTATCACACGCAGTCCTTCAAAAGCGTATTCCTTCTTGGATAAGAACATGATCTTGTAGGAATGCCTACTCGCATGGGAAAGCTGGTCTTCCGCGTCTGACTTGGTGACTTCAGCTAGCCTGCTGTAAACCTGGTTCTTTTGATGTTCAACATTCTTACTCTATCACATCTTCACAGCATTCTTGCATACGCCAGACTAGACCATGAAATCTGGTTCTTACCACAGTTTGTTAATAATCAAAACGCAATACATTCTCAGCTCAACACAACCAAATGATCAAGTCCGCCCGTCATCGTTACCCAAATCCTTTCGTAGACTGTCATCGTATGAAGAAAAAACTAGAATTACTGGGTTTATTTGTTTTCTTTGGTTTTATTAGATGTGATGGTTTGAATATTACTTACTTTCGAAGAATCATTCTTGGTTTACATATATCTTTGCGCCAAATCCAGCGCCATTGCAGGCTAGCTACGTGATAAAAAGAGAAAGGTTTTAGTTTTGATAACTCAGTAAGATTAAAATAGACCAGATTTACTTATATACCGAAAATGTGTCTTTTTTGTAATGTTAATGAATTTTAATGAATATGCTATAGTAGATGACATGGTATCCATTTTGTTAAATGACATAAGGGCAAATTTGTAATTATCTAATAAGTTAGTTAAAAGTGGTTACAAGTGATCAATTAGGTGTTAGTTTAGAGGTTAGTTTGAGCTAATTATAAAGGAGGCTATTGTGTATCGTATATTCAGATTTTATCACATTAATGAAATTATTTCTTCCTCTCTCTATCATCTTTGTCTTCTCTATCTTCTTCTCCCTCATTTCACAACATATTAGGTATTGATACATCTTTATTGGTTTCAAATGGCTCACAGGAATGGATTCTAGACACTGGTGCAACTAACCATATGGTGTTTGATACTAACCTTCTGAATAAATCTATAATAGTACAGACTGTCAATTCTAAGAAGGTTCTTTTATCAAATGGTGATTTACCTCTAGTCACACACATAGGAGCAAGCCCAATTTCTGGCAAAAGCACTATAACTAATGTGTTTCATGTGCCTCAGTTTAAGTATAATCTTCTTTCAGTTTCTAAAATAACTAAAGAGCTTCAATATGCAACAACATTCTTCCCTGACTTCTGTGTTTTCCAGGATCTTTTCACTGGAAAGGTGATGGAGATTGGTAAAGAAGAAAGAGGATTGTACATACTATTAGCTCAACTAGAAGGAATAATCAGAATGTTGTGTATGCTACAAAGGAACTGACTACAAATGAAGCTAATCAGATCAATGTGAAGTTGTGACATCAGAGATTTGGACAAGTGTCTATTTTAGTGCTTATGAAAATACTTCCTATTAGCTTACAAAATATCAGAGACAAAGTAGATAAATGCACAATTGATCCTTGTGCCAAACAAACTAGATTGCAGTTTCCTTATAGCAGTATCAGAAGTGTGTGTTGTTTTGATATGATTCATGTAGACCTATGGGTCCTTATAAAGTAGCTACTTTTGATGGCAACAAATATTTGCTAACGATTATAGATGATTACAGTAGAATGACATGGGTGTTCCTACTCAAACAGAAATCAGATGTGCATCTATGTTTACAACATTCCTTCAGCTTTGTCAAGACTCAATTTACTAAGGTCATCAATATTATCAGAATAAATAATGGCACAAAGTTTGTAAATTCTCTTTGTGAACAATTATTCAAGAACCTTGGAATGATACATCAAAGAACATGTGCTTATACTCCTCAATAGAATGGGGTAGTTAAAAGAAATCACAGAGACGTTTTAGAAGTAACAAGAGCTATAAGACTGCAAGCACATATCCCTATCAGATTTTGGGGTCACTGCATTCTTGCTGTAGTTTATCTAATTAACAGTTTACCTAGCTCAGTAATTACAAATGTATCTCCTTATGAAAGACTACATAACAAAACACCCTCTCTAAGTCACTTAAGGGTGCTAGGCTGCCGTTATTTTGCAAAAATAGTTCAGGAATAGGACAAGCTAATGTCTAGATCAAAAGTATCTGTACATATGGGATACTCAGAAGTTCACAAATGCTATGTACTATATGATCTAGATAATACATCATTCTTTATCAACAAAGATGTTATATTTAAAGAAGACATTTTTCCATTTAGAAGAACAACGTCTTCCTCAGCACCTTTGTTTGTAGACACTACACCAACTACATGATCATATATGGACAATTTAGAAATCCTCTTTGAGACTATCTCAAGTCAGCATACTAACTCACATGCTAATACAGACCATACTAATGTAGATACAGGTAATCAATCATCAGCAGTTGATACTACATGAGAGGCCTATAATCCTCAGCCAGCTCATGATTTTCCAAATCACAATATTATTGGATGGGAAACACAAGTACGAAAAAATAATAAAAGTATATTTACTAGAGCTCATACCAGAAACCAAAAAAATTCTGAACACTGCAGTCTGGAAGTCTAACGGAGATAAAAAAGCCATTTGTATGGTTGAAGGACTTTCTATCTTTGAATATTCATCAAGAGGTACCCTGTGCTTTAAATAAATACATAAGATATGATCATTTATCTCATAACTATCAAGCTTTTACTGCTGATTTCTCATCCGCTATTGAACCTACTACATATGCTGAAGCAAGTAAAGATCCAAGATGGATACAAGCCATGGAAGAAGAAATAAAAGCACTAGAAGGTAATAACATATGGACATTGGTCACATTATCTGAAGGAAAGAAACCTATAGGATACAAGTGGGTATATAAGATTAATTACAAGGCATCAAGAGAAATAGAGAGGTTTAAGGCTAGACTTGTAGCCAAGGGATATATCCAACAAGAAAGTATTGATTATCAAGAAACCTTTTCACTAGCGGTGAAAATGGTAATTGTTAGAACCATATTGGCACTGTCAACAGCTAAGTAATGGCATATACACCAAATGGATGTACACAATGCTTTTTTATAGGGTGATCTACTTGATGAAATTTACATGGATTTACCTCAAGGATTTAGAAGTCAGGGGGAGAAGAGAGTGTGTAGACTTACTAAATCTTTGTATGGGTTGAAACGAGCCCCAAGACAATGGAATTTAAAATTATCTGAAACTCTTTATATTACCGTTCAAACAAAGTCAATTTGATCACTCTTTATATATAAGAAAGACGAATGAAGGTATGGTCTTAGTGCTGATCTATGTTGATGATATGTTAGTTACTAGGGACAATTTGAAGCTGATTCAAGACACTAAGACTTCCCTACAGGACATCTTCAAGATGAAAGATCTGGGAGAGTTAAGGTCGTTTTTGGGGCTGGAGTTTGCTAGATCCAGCAAAGGCATTGTTATACATCAGAGGAAATATGCTTTAGAACTTATAGCAGAAGTTAGACTAACTGCAGCTAAACCATCGGCTACACCAATTGATATTAATGTTAAGCTTACAACTAAACAGTATGATGAGCACATTTCAAAGGATGACAGATCAGTAGAAGATCTTATAGTTGATCAGACAACTTATCAAAGGTTAATAGGTAAACTCTTATAACTAACTATTACTAAACTGGATATAGCTTATTGGAGTTCAAATTGTAGGTCAATTCCTTCAGCAACCAAAGAAGTCTCATATGGAAGCTGTCTTAAAAATTGTAAAATATGTGAAAGAACAATCCAGGACAAGGTATCCTGCTATCAAGTCAACACATCAACATTGTCACTGCATATTGTGATGCAGACTAGGCAGCTTGCCCAGTCACTATGAGATATGTTATATGTTTTTTGATCAAAGTAGACAATTCTCTAATATCTTGAAAGTCCAAAAAGCAAACTACTATCTCAAGAAGTTCCGCAAAAGCAGAATACAGGAGCTTAGCTGCAACAGTGGCAGAATTGACATGGCTACTGGGAATGTTGAAAGAAATTGATGCAGAAGTTAAATTACTAGTAGATATTTTCACTGATAGCAAAGCAGCAATTCAAATAGCTGCTAATCCAGTCTATCACGACAGAACCAAGCATATAGAAATCGATTGCCACTTCATAAGAGAAAAAATTCAACAAGTACTGGTCTGTACAAAGTATATCCGTACCAATGATCAACCTGCAAATTCACACACAAAAGGATTAAGTAAAGTTCAGCATGCATATTTGAGTTCCAAGTTAGGTGTTTTCGATATTTTTACACCATCTAACTTGAGGGGAGTGTTAAATGACATAACGGTAAATTTGTAATTATCTAATCAGTTAGTTGTTAGTGTTAGTGAAGTATAAAAGAGACTATTCCGTATCGTGTATTCAGAGTTTATCACATTAATGAAATCATTTCTTCCTCTCTCTATCATCTCGGTCTTCTCTATCTTCTTCTCCCTCATCTCACAACACTTTTTCATATTACTAATATCACTTATACTTATCTTTTAAGCAATCATAATATCACTTATTATGATAAGTTCGTAAGAAACCATAATATCACTTATGCATATAACTCATCTTGATATAGTAATTCATACACTTACATATACTTCTTCTGTCCTAATTTATGTGACACTTTTTATTTTTTGAGTTTTTAACTTTTTAGTTTTGACCGTATATTTGAACATAGAATCTTTTAATTTTTTGAACTAAAATTTATATACTCCATTTATAAACTACATAAAAAGTAGTATAAGTCAAAATAATTAATAATTCATAATATTTAAAAGGCATACCAAAAAAATTATAATCAAAGAATAATTTGTTTGACTCTCGAAATTCGGACTCTCGAAATTCGGACTTCATCCTAAAAATTGGGATGGAGGGAGTAACTAATTAACTACTATCAGTAAACGATAATCGGTAACTAATTATGTTATTTAAGTATAACTAACTAAATCCTCCCTGCAACTCACGTCGTTCAATATTTCTCATCACGTGTTCATGCATAAAGTGGTACTGTGGTATTAGAAAACAATCACGCCACTCCAAGTATATCAAATTCGTCAGAAGGAAAACCAAGAAATGAAGACAGAATCACCACCTGAGTCTTACTCTTTTCTTATATAGTAGTAAGTATAATAGTACCAATTTTTCTGATTTATTTTTGAATTTAAATTATGTCCGCAATAAAATAGTGTAATTTTCGTTGCTACAGGTTATTTACCATTCTCTACCGTTTAGTAACATTTACTTATTTTACTCAATGATGAATCTTAATCTTTAAAAAGCATAATTATATGAAAGAGCTTTTTTTTATAAAAAAATGTTACTACTATTTGTTTATATATAATTAATGAGAGGAAATTGATAAAGTGGAAAGTAACGGAAGATTCGAGTTGACCCGTTTGAATCTCCAAGTGTTTCGTGGGAATGGACTGTGACACAATTTGGCAACTAATTAATATATCTAGTATTGTCATCTATACGGAAAATGGTAATCTAATAAAAAAAGCATTATTGAACGAGCAGCCCACAATAATATTGCTAATAATAAATACATTATTAAACCCCACCCATGCACACGATAGAAGGATAATCTTAAGTAGGCGCAAAAATACGACTGCACTAACTCATTCAACAGCCAAATCAAAATATATAGAGTTACATCAAATATTCATGGTCCCTTAATGAGAAATATCAGAACAAAGAACAAAAGCTAGACATGTAGAATATAAATCAAATTTAATATGATACATGTGTATAAGGGCATATGAGCACGCACACCCATATATTTAAAACCGACCGATGTTGGTGGGTAATTGGCAAAATTGGATCGAAAACCGATCGATTCGTGGCGGTCGATATTTTTAATTATGTAATTAAAAATATACTATCTAGGAATCGAACCGGGGTCTGTACTATGACAGAATATTATTCTACTACTATATCATTTGTGCATTTTGCTTTAAGACTATCTCCTTTTTTAATACTCTTTAGTTGTATTTTCGATAAAAAATAACCAATCGATGTCGGTTGGATTTATTAATAAAATATAATTACCGACCGAAATCAGATAGTTTTTAAAATGACCAACCGAAACAACTGATCGATTTTGGTCGATTTTTTGAATATGAATATTAATTTGTTTAAAATAAAAAATTGACTAAAGTTGGCGCTTTTTTGAAAAAAACTTTCGCAGGACACAAAAATAGTTTCTTGTATTTTTGCGCCGAAAAAAATCGGCCGAAATTGATCGGTTTCGTAATAATAAAATAATTATTTTTTTGAAATACCAACCAACTTCGGTCATATGTATGTATGTAAGTAAGTAAGAGGAACGTTGTCATAATTAGTTTAAAAATAGTCAAATTATGATAGTAATAATATTTTACACGTTACTGCAATGTGCCTAAACAAACTTTAAATTAAATTTGAATAAAAAAAACTAAATCGAGGTACAATTTACTTCATGATCCATTAATGGAATCGGGTCCGCTGTCCTCCCATGTCCATTCTATCTTTTCCACATATATCCACCGGGTCATTTGGGAAATTGATAAAATCATAATCAGCCTCAGACAATTATTAGAAAGAATAAACCAACCAAAAACCAACAATAATTCCTTTTCCAGTTCCCACTCCTTTTGCATCAAGATTTTCAATCATTATACCAATCCAACTTCAATTTCCTACTAATATTCTAATCATGTAAGGAATCTTTGTGCCAGGCTGCATGCCCTTCTTCCTTCTTCTGATTGAATTGAAATTCCATATATTAGTTCTCTCCTTCATTGTTCATTACATTATATTTACTACTAGTATTTATTTATGACCTTCCAATTCCGCCATTGTTATGAAAAAGATTATGGCTCGAAAAATTCCTACCACCTTTCTTTTCGTTGTCACTTCCCTCGTCTTCTTTGCTACCCTCTATCATCTTCAACTTCGTGATTCTATCTCCGCCGTCACCTCCACCGTCGACGATGATGATCTCCGCCCTTCTTCTCCTCTCCTCT
>AWOL01S0052953.1:162471-174748 GCA_000715115.1 Nicotiana otophora
TCCCCCTCCTCCACCCCCACCACAAATCACCATCACCATCTCCTCCAAAACCAATAACCTTGCACTCGAAGAAAACATCTCTATCTCTTCCCCTCCTCATATATCTCCTCTCATTACTCCTTCAACAAATAATATTATCTCTTCTGTATCAATTCTAATGCCTGATTGGGAAGTTTTCGTTATTGTCTCTCCTGATTATACTCCTTTAATTTCCACTCAAGAGAATCCTTATGTTTGTGTATTTAATACCGGGGAGGTATCTCCGACGATTCCCGCCGGAGAGCTCCAGTTTCCAGCTCGCAATTTATTCAAGTGCGAGTTTCCCAGGAGAGCACGTCGGAGATTGCCGTTTAAACAACCCATGCTGATGAAATCTTCCCAAAAGAAGAATAATGTAACGTCATTTAACCAGCCGGAGCTGTTACGTTGGACGTTTCTTGTTTATGACTCTCTAACGACGGATGACGATGTCGTTTTGTTCGTTAAAGGGTTGAATAATCGCCAAGGAATTAACCGTGAACCCAACGAATTTAACTGTATTTTCGGTCGTGGCAATAATGTAATTAGAACCAACGTGACGAGTTCCATGCAAGAAGTTTTCCGTTGTAAACGGCCAGATCCAAATGTTTTGTCCTTTGAAGAGAGAATTACTGTCTCCCTTGAGATTGTACGTCCTGTTCCAGTGGTGGTACCTTCCGTGGCTTATTACACCCCGCCACGAAAGCTAGAAAATAATGAGAAGACAGCCAGAGCTCGACTTTGTGCATGTACCATGGTGTACAACGTTGGCAAGTTTTTTAAAGAATGGGTTTTATATCATTCAAGAATCGGGGTTGAAAAATTCTTATTATACGATAATGGTAGTGATGACGATTTACCAAAAGTTGTTGATGAGCTTGTTCAAGAAGGCTATGATGTGAAAACATATTTTTGGCTATGGCCTAAAGCTCAAGAAGCTGGTTTTTCTCATAGTGCCATTTATGCTAAGGACTCTTGTTCTTGGATGATGTACATTGATGTGGATGAATTTGTGTATTCTCGACTATGGTCTAATTTATCCCGACCATCGAAATCATTGTTACCTTCTTTGTTACCAAATCCGAGAAATTTACAAGAGCCAATTTCAGATAAGAAACAGGTCGCAGAAATTAGCATCCCCTGTTATGAATTTGGACCGTCGAACAAGAGGTCTCATCCGATAATGGGAGTAACACAAGGATACAATTGTAGAAGAAAAATGGAGAATAGACACAAGTCTATAGTATTTTTGGATGCAGTTGATCACTCTTTGCTTAATGTTATTCATCATTTCATATTAAAGCAAGGGTACAAGGGAAAGAAAATGAATGTACATGATATGGTAGTGAATCATTATAAGTTCCAAGCTTGGCCTGAATTTAAGGCTAAGTTTAGAAGAAGGGTGTCAGCTTATGTTATTGATTGGACACAAGAATTAAATCCACATTCGAATGATCGAACTCCAGGATTAGGATTTAGTCCTGTTGAACCCAAAGGTTGGCCACAAAAGTTTTGCGAGGTATATGATAATGGTTTGAAAGATTTGACATGGAGATGGTTTGCAATCAAGTCTCCAACTCCATCACGTTACCGTATGGCATGGCAAAGATGACCAGTCAATGTTGCTCAGATCCTCAAAAAATGCTTAGCTTTTTAAGGATTTGGAATGCTCATGGCAAGATATATTTGGAGGATCCGAGCAATATAGGTTGGGATACTATATACGCTTTGGCCTAAACCATTAAAGGAAAAGGTCAAGCGGATTTTGCTTTCAGAATTACTGTAGATTATGACATGCAGCAAACTGAATTTTTGCTACATTGATTGAGACAATTGAGGATTGATACATTAAACACAGAGGAAAGAATGTACCTGCAGCTCTACTGCCTGAAGTGATTGAGAAGCTTAGAGGAAACTGTTTTGTTTTAGCTAGTATTTTGACTGATTATTTTGTTTGTTTTCTCTTTAGTTTCTTTATTTTCACATAATTAATGTTCTTTTGATTCATTTATGTATAGACATGTCGATTGTTGTTTTGTTAGTTGCATGCAGCCTGTGGGATAGATAGGATAGGCAGATTTGCTCTTTAAATTCTTTGTTTTATTTAATGCTTTATCATTATTAATTCTTGTTTCTGCTAATTATTCCTCCCCAAGCGCCTGTAGTTAACCTTGTTCCATTCGAAATTAACTTGAGATATTACTGCGTTTATTACCGGAGATCTTTACCAGTGCAATATATCATCCTTGTTTCAATTTTAGGTGGCGCAGTTTGAATGAGCACAAAGTTTATAACAGAGAGAAAGACTTTTGTAACTCGTAATTTTGAATATGCCATAAGATTCTATGGCTATAAAAATATACAATTAACGGTAAATGAGAAGTTTAAAATTAAATGTTTTCAAATAAAAAAATATGAAATTCTTTTCGGAACGATTAATAATAAAATAGTGCCAAGTGAAATGAAAAGGAGTATTAACATGATGGAGGGCAAGAAAATTGAAACATCCAGGTTTGATCTAGAATTGAATTAAGGTACATCAATTAGTGCTGGTAAGTGTTTTTGTGTAATGATTAATAGATCGTGCTAGTTTCAGTTCATATCTGTTGAGAAAGGTATAACTTAAGGGCTATGTGTATGCGTTGTCATATAATTCCTTTATTCTGGATCTGTACCAACTGCTAATTGACTCAAAGTATCAAATAGCACGTTGATATGTAATTAAGTTTATTGGGACAGTAATACATCGATTTGGTTGTTATGCTGATATAAATATTTTTAATGGCTAGAAAACTGCTAATTAGGAAGCTGACAAATATTGTACAATATCATGTGGATTTTGTGAAGAATAAGGCATCGATATTTCTTATCAAGATCAAAGATGAACATGAATTATTGGAATATATTTATAAAATTCAAAAAATAAGCTGAGTTAACTTTATACAATCGCCACTACTAAAAATCACCTGTTTACCGATGCAAATTACCGAGGGACGTCCCTCGGTAACAAGGCTTTCCCGAAAAAAGTCTGTGGTAAGTGGTAGGTAAATCTTTTCTCGGTAAAAATGACTGACATAATCCCTCGGTAATTACCGATGGACCCCATCGGAAAGCCATCGGTACTTTTCTGACACTGTTTGGTCAAAAAATTTTACTTACCGACGGATATCCGTTGGTATATTATAAAATAAAATAATATCAATACCGACAAATATTCGTCGGTAAATTAAAAATAATAATTTAATATTACCGACAGATACCATCGGTATATTTAGAATTTTAATTTTTGTAATTTAAAAATTAAAAATATGAATAAATTCATATTCCGATTGATATCCGGGTATGTTCAATAAAATTTGAAATTTTTTTTAAGTATACCGACGAACTCCCTCGGTATGTATGAATTCTGGATTGACAAATAAATAATTTTTCCGACGGACTCTGTCGATAAGTCCCTCGGTAAATTTGGTATATATTTGGCAGGCAGTGCTTATTTTTTGCCGCACCACCTGCCAGCCAGAATATTACAATAGAAACAGAAATGTAACCATAATAAAACACAAATTAACAACAATAAAACTTTATAAACTATCCAAACATCCGAAATTATCCTATCAAACATCAAAACTATCCAACCAAACTTCAAAATGTAATATTCAAAGTCAACATCCAACTAAACAACAATCCAACCAAACATAAAATCACTCCTCATCTTCGGATTCCCCCTTTATCTTCTTCATCATTTATATTGTTTCCATCATTTTCATCCTCTTCATAAATATGGCTTTTTGGCGGAGAGCGGGGCAGGCCGATTAAGTGGTTCACTTGAGCCTTGAGGGACTCGATGTCATTCCTAAGTGCGGTCCTAATCTTCTCTTCATGCATTCTTTTTTCTCGTTCATCCGCATGGTTCCTAGAAAGTTGTTGAATCGTTCGCCGCATCTCCTCAAGGTCCTCACTTTGTACGGTGACGGATGTACCAATACCTTGTAATCCATAAAAGAGAAGTGAAAAAAATACACGAAGAGATAGAATGGAATAATCCAGCACCTAACTTCATAAAAAGTAACCAGAAAAAGTTCTCCAGCAAATAAACTCTTTAAGCTTTTGCACTTTTCTTTTATCATCTGTTCTGCTTGCATAATTTGCCTCTACCACCAAAAGAAGTGCATCATTAGAATAGAATTTTGGATTTTTTCGAAAATGAATCACAAGTTCCAACTATATAATATCCTAAGTTAATCTTGATCTTACATAAGTCTCCTCAGCCGGTGGCTCAACTCAAGCTTCTTCCCCGACTTTGCTTTTTGTGTGAGTCTTCTTCCAAACCTCATCACGTTTCGTGGTCTCTTAAGAGCAGCTTCCTACAAATGAAATAAAAAGAGTTAATAAATTCAAGTAATGTTAGAAAAAATCAAGAGTGAGATCTTTAAATAATTACCAATCTCCTCTTAATTCATTCTGGATAACATGAATTAAAACAAAAAGTCTTTAAAAAAATTATAAGGAGCATGCCAAGAAATCACGAGTATGTGCATACATATGCCTAATCTCAACAAAGAGATCAACTTTTAAATAGAGGCTCCATAAAAGGCCTAACTAGGGTTCTATTTTTCTCTAATGCAGAAGCATCAACTTTTAAAACTATTGTTAGAAAGAAACAAAATTTTAAGACTTGGAAAAAAGGCTCCCAATTAATTTTTCAAATCAACACATATTCAATTTCATCTTTTTGCGGAGTCGTTTAGCACATTGGAACAAATTTAATGACCCCCAAAACCTTCCCAAAACAGACTCTAAACATACATGAAATTCTGCCTCAAATTTTAGTAAATAAAGCCCAAAACACAACTGAAAAAACAGCTTCAAAACACCCAAAAACGACCACCCAAAAATGACATCAAACTACCCCCAAAACCATCTCTCTTCCACCTTAAAACAACCCCAAACCACCAACAAAAGTAGACTGAAACGGTCCCAAAACAACCCCAGAAACTCGGCTAACAATCCAAAGTCAACCATGGAAAATCCATTAATATAACTCTCAAATTTAGAACAAATCACAAGCTAATGATATCACTAACATATCTTAGGCTTACACTTTACTTAATGTAATTTTTAACGAATTAGCTAATTAATTATTAGTGTTAATTAACGATGCCACTAATATATTTCTACTTACTTTAGTTATCAATTTAAGATAATTAAATAATTACTAAGATTTTTCACGTATACCATTAATAAACTTTTACTTAGTGTATAATTAACAATGTATAGGCTAGTGAATCACTAACATTACTTAAGGATATATCCTTAGTATGTACACTTCTACTTAGTGTAATTATCAATATCTATAAGCTAATTGTAACTATTACACTTCTATACTTAATGTAATTATCAATAAATTGCCTAATCAGTTATTAATATTAATTAACGATACTCCTAATATATTTTTACTTACTTAAGTTGTCAATTTAAGATAATCAAACAATCACCAACATTTGTCACGTATACCATTAATAAACTTCTACCTAGTGTATAATTATCAACGTATAAGCTAGCAAATCACTAACATTGCTTAAGGATATATTCTTAATACATTTCTACCTAGTGTATAATTATCAATGTATAGGCTAGCGAATCACTAACATTGCTTAAGGATATATTCTTAGTACATTTTTACCTAGTGTAATTATCAATCTATAAGCTAATTATAACTATTATACTTTTACTTAGTGTAATTATCAATATATAGGCTAATCAATTATTAACATTACTTAACGATACAACTAATAAACCTCTACTTACTTTAATTATCAATTTAAAGATAAACAATCACTAATATTTCTCACAAATAGCATTAATACACTTCCATTTAGTGTATAATTATCAATGTATAGGTTAATAAATCACTAACGTTATTTATATAAGGATGCCACTAGTTCATTAATACTTAGCGCTATTATAAATGTATATAGGCTAATCAATCACCAACATTATTTAGAGATATATTATTAATACACTTATACTTCGTGAAATTATCAATCTACAAGCTATATACAACTAATACACTTTTACTTAGTATATTATCGATGTGTATGATAATCAATTATTAACGTTACTTAAGGACACCATTAATATACTTCTACTTACAGTAATTATCAATTTATAAGATAAACCATCACTAATATTTCTTACGGAAATGACTAATACACTTCTTCTTAGTGTATAATTATTAATGTATGGGTTAATTAATGTAGTTAAGGATACTACAAATTCACTTTTATTTTATGTAATTATAAGTTACTAAGCTAATTACGACTAATATATTTTTAAGTAGTGTAATTACCATGAATACAGTTCCACTTAGTGTAATTTTTAATAAATAGGCTAATCAACCACTAAGATAATTAAGTAAATACTTACTGAGGGACTTACCGACGGCCTCCCTCACTATTGTGTAATAAAAAATACAAAATAATTATGTATAAGATTATATATTTAAATTACCTACGGAAATCCATCGGTACTATAAGAATAAAATTCAAAATATTATGTAAATGCAATAGTGATTGAGTCCATCGATAACTTTATTTTTTTTTCATTTATTTTTTTAAGTGCACCGAAAGACACCGTCGGTACCTAAAAAAATAATTCAAAAATATAAATAAAAATGTTGCGAGTGAATCTGTTGGTAAATTACCAACGGAGTGCATCGGTACAACCAATTAAATTTTGACCGGCCAAAGTATCATTATTTACTGAGAGTTGTCTGTCGGTAATTTTAAAAAAAAAAAAAAAATTAAAAAGTTCAAAGGTACCGAGGGACTCCGACGGAAAGTCCCTCGGAATAGCGACGGAAAAAAGTCCGCCGGTACTGCTACATCGGTAAACCGTTGTTTTTTAGATGTGTGATGAATTAAATATGAATTAAGAGAGCTTATCAAGCTTATCCCTAATCCATATTTAGGTTGGATATGATTTGATCGATTGCGGTAACGTACACTTGCATTATTCTAGATGTTATAGTGTTAACTATCTTAGCATGGACTAAATTTTATATATGCTAAAGAGACAAAAGTGAGATGTCTAATCAACTATAATACAAATTTATTGAAACGATAAAAGCTATGTCAGTTGCTCAGTTATACACTCGTATCAAACAAAAAAAACTAATTAATCACAAATACAACATAAAAGATGACTAATTACCCATATTGATAACACTAAAAACTGCAACGAATTTCACATATTTTGATGGGAATTGAATGCATTTTTTGTCTTTGGGCGTCAACCAAACCATTAGACTTATTGGCTCTAGCGTGTAAATTCTATAGTAAATTTTTAACATATATTTTCAGGAAACCAAAGGATGCACTACATAAAACTAGTAGCCAAAAAACAAATTTTAGTAAGACACCTTCGTATAGCGTAAAAATGGTTATATTAAATAATCGAATAGTAACGTGATACATGGAACTGAAAACAGGTAGAAAGCAAATTAAATAACAACCCATACCGGGAACAACAATTGTAGTTGGCATCGGATAGACCCCGAAGGGAGTATATTCAACATGAGCAGATCGAATGTTTGCCATCAGATAGCATTCAATGAAGAATATTCCCTCGCATTAAATGGGTAGTCATTACAGAGAATATTTGCATTCATGGCTTGCCGTTACATATTCATCAATGGCCCCTTTATTGTTATTTAAGATGGGTTTGATCCTAGGATATTATTGTTTCCCTAGGTATAGCTACAAATAGTAGTCTCGACTGCCATTGTAAGACAAACAATTCTTGCAAAACATAGGCTATATTCCATTCTCAAGCTCAATAAAATAACTTTATTTGCTCTTTACATTGTTCTTATTTCAGTCCTCGGATGCATTGCTCTTAGAGCCAATCTTGTCATTTTCTTTGATTTTAACCGCTTATAAGTCTTATTTTTAATCTTGTTTATTTATCATTAAATCAGTTTGCTTGTCTATAAACTACGTAATAAATTCAACTGTACTATTTTACGGGTAAACGGTTTGGCGCCTACCGTGGGGCTTAGACAGTTGCGTAATTGAGTTGACCCTTGCGTTATTACTAACTTGTTTGATTCTTTGCTCCTTAGTAAAAAAGTCAATAATGGCAGCTAACGATGTCAACATCGCAGACAACATTGAGGGACATGAAAATCTACCTCAACATGAGGATTTAATCAGTGACACCCGCAACGAGGGGGATGAGGCAACCCTTGGTTCGTGGAGGACAGTACCCCCGATATGTACGGGAGCCAACTCCCGATGACGCGAAAGATGAACATGTTGCGGAAATAGTAAGGATCTTAAGAGAGCAACAAAAGTCCATCACGGGCCACCTCTCAAGGCAGGATCAGGTCATGAAGGAATTGAATCAAGCGTTGTCAAGCGCTTCCAACAATGCAAACGGAAGGATCCTGGTTCCTCCCTACATTTCTATAAATCAGACGACTCAAAGAGTTGATAACAATACCACGAGGGATGAGGTCGGCTTCGACGGTATCGGGGGGACCGGTAGCAGATCCAGTAACGATAACGGTGATGATTCCTTCAAAACCGAGCTCATGAGATTCATAAGGGAGATGAACGAGCAGATGGATCAGAATGCGAAGGAGTTTCACGCCCAAATGGATCAGATTCCTGGCGCACCACCAGTTTTGAAGGGCTTAGATTTGAAACAATATACTCAGTTGCCGTTTAAATCAAGCTCAGCACCGGAGTTTATTCCGAAGAGGTTCAAGATTGTCACGACCCGAAATTTCCCACCGATGGGACCGTGATGGCGCCTAACATTTCACTTGCTAGGCAAACCAACGTTAGAAAATCGTTAAACCAATTCCTTATTTCCATTCAGTAAATAACAATAATTAACTAAGAGAAAATATAATAAGTGCAGAATATCATAAAAACTATATTAATTACTGCCACCCGGATCTAGAATCATAATTCACGAGTATTCTAGAATTTACTACAAGTAATAGTCTGAAAGAAATACAACTGTTTGAATGAAAGAAAACAGTAGGACATAAAAGATAGACGGGGACTTCAAGGTCTGTGAACGCCGACAGATCTACCGTGAGTCTCCGGACAGCGGACCAGTAGCAAATCTAGATCAACCTGAGTCGGTATCGAAATCTGCACAAAAAGTACAGAGTGCAGCATTAGTACAACCGACCCCATGTACTGGTAAGTGTCGAGCCTAACCTCGACGAAGTTGTGACGAGGCTAGGACAAGACTCCCACATATAACCTGAACATTATAATCATGCTAGTGGCAACAACAGTAAGTAAAGCAATAACGCAAAAATAATGGGAAGGGGACAAACAGTGGGGGAATACAACATAAAGAATGAGAATAATGAAAAGACAGAATTAAACAGAAAATCCGTAAACGAATTGAGCAATTAAAACAACAAAGGAAAACTGCACGGCATCACCCTTCGTGCTTTTACTCTCAATCTCACCAAATAAATAAATAAAACGGTACGGCATCACCCTTCGTGCTTTTACTCTCAACCTCACCCAAATAAATAAATACAACGGCACGACATCACCCTTCGTGCTTTTAAACCTCTCATAATATACACGATATCACCCTTCTTGCTTTACACTCTTCCTCACAATATAAATAATGCATGCACGGCATCATCCTTCGTGCTTTACACTCCTCCTGATAAATCACAGAATCAATAACAACAGATAGATAAGAGTATCACAAAGAGACCAGTATTTTTCCCATAATCAATAACACAATATAATCTCAACCTCGAATCAATATTCGAAAGTTATCAAATCTCAGTGAAACCAAATATGAGTCACCCAACATTTCAAATAACCCGCTAAACATGGATAGTAGAATTTAAGGCTACAAAATAGACAAGAATATAATTTCACTCGCATGCTATGACTCGACAACGACGCATAGATGCTCGTCACCTCACCTATATATCGCATTTAATAACCAATCACGTAGCAAATGAACACATAATACCTATTCCCTCAAGCTAAAGTTAGACACGACACTTACCTCGCTCTGAAGGCCACTTAATTCTCAATCACCGCTTTTCCTTTGGAATTCACCTCTAAACCACTCTTATCTATTCAAAAATGACTCAATAATATCAAATATTGCTAAAGGAATCAATTATATTTCATAAATTAAATTTACCAAATTTTCCTCCAAAAAGTCGAAAAAATCGACCCCGGGCCCGCTTGGTCAAAAACCGAGATTCAGACCAAAATCTTTTTGCCCATTCACCCCCCGAGCCCGAATATATAATTAGTTTTGGAATCTGACCTCAAATCGAGGTCTAAATTCCCAAATTCTCGAAATCTCTAATTTCTACCCTAACCCCTAATTCTACCATGAAGACTCTAGGTTGAATTCTAGTAAAATGAAGTAAAAGATTGAAAGAAACGAGTTAGGGAACACTTACCTATGATTTGGGGAAGAAAATGTCTTTGAAAAATCGTCCTAGGCCTCCTATCCTTTTGAAAACGAGAAGAAAAATGGCAGAAGTCCGAATTAAATGAACTCACTACCCAGCGACCTTCGCACCTGCAGTTCTTTGGTCGCACCTGCGCATCCGCATGTGCGGACAGGATGTGCGCTTCTGCAGAAAAGAACTGGGCCAACTGGGGCCGCACCTGTGGACAGGTTCTGCTTCTGCGGTCCCGCTCCTGCGGAGAAAAGTCCGCATCTGCGGAAAAATGAAGTTCAGGCCTGGGTCGCACCTACGGGGCTATCGCTCGCACCTGCGAGCTCACACCTGCGACCAAAGGCTCGCAGGTGCGGGCACACCAGATTTGGTGCACCAGCAGCCTTGTTAAGGTTTGAACTGAACTCGCGCATCGCCCGAATGGCACCCGAGCCCTCGGGGCTCCAAACCAAACATGCACGCAAGTCTAAAAATATCATACGGACTTGCTCGCACGATCAAATTGCTAAAATAATACCTAGAACTATGAATTTAGCACCAAATCAAATATAATTCTCAAGAACACTTTAAAATTTCTATCTTCTCAACAGGACATCCGAATCACGTCAAATCAATTCCATTTCTCACCAAATTTCACAGGCAGGTCTTAAATATCATAATGAACATGTACTGGGCTCTGGAACTAAAATACAGACCCGATACTAACAATGCCAAATATCAATCAATTCTTAAAAATAAATAATTTCCAAACTTTTAATTTTCATTACAAATTCATAACTCAAGCTAGGGACCTCCAAATTCGATTTCGGGCATACGCTAAGGTCCCATAATTCGATACGGACCTACCGGGACCGTCAAAGCACAGATTCGGGTCCGTTTACCAAAAATATTGACCGAAGTCAACTAAAATCAACTTTTAAGGCAAATATTCTTAAGAGCGCATATTCGAGTTCTAAAATATAAGATGACCTTTTGGGTCATCACATTCTCCACCTCTAAAACAACCGTTCATCCTCGAACGAACATAGAAAAGTACCTGGGCTAGTGAAAAGGTGAGGATATCTACTCCGAATATCGGACTCAGACTCCCAAGTAGCTGCCTCAATAGGTTGACCTCTCCACTGCACTCGTACTGAAGGGTAACTCTTTTATCTCAACTGGCGAACTTGCCGGGCTAGAATTGCCACCGGCTCCTCCTCGTAAGTCAAATCTTTGTCCAACTGGACAGAACTGAAATCTAACGCATGGGACGAATCGTTGTGATACTTTCGAAGCATGGACACATGGAATACCGGATGGACAGCTGCTAAACTAGGTGGCAACGCAAGCCTATAAGCCACCTCTCCCATTCTCTCCAAAATCTCAAAAGGTCCGATATACCTAAGGCTCAACTTGCCCTTCTTTCCGAACCTCATTACACCCTTCATGGGTGATACCTGAAGTAACACTCTCTCTCCGACCATGAATGCAATATCACGAACTCTACGGTCGGCATAACTCTTCTGCCTGGACTGAGCTGTGCGAAGTCGATCCTGAATTATCTTGAACTTATCCAAGGCCTCGTGAACTAAATCTGTACCCAATAACCGAGCCTCTCCCGGCTCGAACCACCCAACTGGCGACCGACACCGCCTACCATATAATGCCTCATAGGGAGCTATCTGAATGCTCGACTGGTAGCTGTTGTTGTAGGCGAACTTTGCAAGGGGCAAGAACTGATCCCATGATCCTCTGAAGTCTATAACACAAGCGCGGAGCATATCCTCCAAGATCTGAATAGTACGCTCGGAC
>AWOL01S0052954.1:32527-166360 GCA_000715115.1 Nicotiana otophora
AACAACAACAACAACAACAACCCAGTATAATCCCACAAGTGGGGTCTGGGGAGGGTAGTGTGTACGCAGACCTTACCCCTACCATGAGGTAGAGAGGCTGTTTCCAATAGACCCTCGGCATCCTTCCCATCCAAGAACTCCCCACCTTGCTCTTGGGGTGACTCGAACTCACAACCTCTTGGTTGGGAGCGGAGGTTGCTTACCAAACATCAGAACAAATCAAATCTAAAGGGCCATTGGCCTTAAAACTAGACTCAACAAAAGGAATTTTGTGACTCTTGATAACAGCACAAATATTAGATGGAAAAGCCCTGACGAACAGTAGTATAAGAGGCATGAGCTAAGCGAGCATGTCAGACACCAAGTGAAGCAGCATAGGAAGCAGGTGAGAAACGCGACTGCAGAGCTGGGAGTGCATATAAACCATCATCTTTCGACCCTTTGTGAAAAATGCCCCTCGTTTTCAAATCCTTAATCAAAAAATAATTAGGAAAGAATTCAATAGAAACCTGATTAGAGGTAGTAAAAGAACTAATGGACAATAAATTTTGTTTGGCATCTGGAACATGAAGAGTGTTATCAAGAGAAAATTTACGATTAGAAATAGATATAGAACCTTTTTCAATATGAGAGATGTGCAGTGTTGAACCATTACCTAAGGTTACTTCCTCCGGACCTTGATACTCGGAATGGATTGCTAAATTGTCAAGATCAGCGGTTAAATGATGCGTGGTGCCACTATTCATCAACCAGTTATGTCTAGAATGTGTTGGAGTGCTTGCTAAATAGAATATGTTGGAGTGCTTGCTAAATTTGAGGAAGGATAACCAGTAACTCTAGGACCATTATTAGATTTGGGTGAAGGGCAAACTCGTGCAATATGACCCTTGCCTTCGCAATTGTGACATAATTCCAGAAGTGTCATATTTTGCTTGTGTACCAGTGGAGTTTAGATTGTTACGATTCTGCAATTGCTGGGAATATCCTTGACCACCAGCATGTTCACGACCTCGACCTCCACGACCTCTACCTCGGCCTCGTGTGGATGATAATGAGCTTTGAGTGTAATGAGCAGTTGGGACTATAACAGTAAGGGCTTCATCCCTTTTTAGTTGTTTTTCTTCATTCAATAACATGCCATAAAGAGCATCAAACCAAATATATTCATGGCGAGATTCAAGGGCTCTTGTGAACGGGCGATATGCAGGGCCTAGACCGGCAAGTGCAAAGTCAACGAGTTCATCATTATGGACTGGGTGCTGCAGAGCAGCAAGCTTATCTGAAATCGCCTTGGCTCCTTGAACATAGCTCTCAATGGTGGCATTATCTCGATGCAACGTATGCAGTTGCGTGTTTAGTTCACGAACTTGTGGCTTAGAACCTGACGCATAGGCTATCACGAGTTTATCACAGGCTTCACGAGCAGTTTCTGCTCCAACCAACTGTGGTAAAACACTTTCCGAAACCGAAGCAACAATCCAACTTAACACGAGTTGATCTTGACGAACTCAAGATTTATAGGCTGGATTAGGTTGTGTATCATCTAAAAAATCGGCTGGTGTTGATTCGCTACCATCAATATGATGGTTAAGACCACAACCACACACCATGGGAAGAAACTGAGTCTTCCATAACAGGAAATTCGACGACGTGAGCTTTACGGGCAGTTGATGAGCAAGATTTGGTGTGGAAGGGTATGAAATCATAGTATTGCTTGAAGAGGCTATGTCTTTAGTCATGGTGTATTATTGTAGTGCTACGATAAAGGGGAAAAAATGGTGGCTGTTAAGCCACTATGGCTCCTGATACCATGATAAGAGTCTGCCAATCCTCTCTGTATTCATTACATGATCAAAACGTGAATATATATATACACACATATGAGGCTTAGGAGTCCAAACTAAACTACAGCACTTGGACACCAAGTAATGAACTATCCTAAATACAACAGGCTACATATAGTTCCAGGTATAGTAGGATTCTACTCTTTACACTTATAATTGTGGAAGAATCACAACTAAAGTTCTTGCTAAGATACGACATTAATCATGTACATATTCAGATCATGACGTATTTTCTAGTATGCACTGTTGTGTAAAATTGACCAAGTATATCTCTTAATAACACTAATCAGAAACTACAATAATAGCTATTTTAGTTTATGAGAGGATGACTAAAATCCATTTTAATATTTTGGCTTCATAAAAATAAACTCAATTATAATTAGAGAATATAATCGAGAGCAAATCTATATTTTGTCCATGATTATTAAGGCAGAAAATCAAAGACAACAGAGAAAACTAAGACCAAAATATCTTAAACTCAATTAAACCCTATCGTAGATGTAGAAACCAATTAAAACGAGACATGAGAAGTTCCACAAATATAAACATCTTCTGAAGTGAACTTACAAATTAATTTCGCTAGAAGAGATATGGCCGAGAACCCAGAAACATTGATGGCCGGAATTTGATTAACGATATGTACATGGGCAATGATGCCCATACGCAACGAGCTTTGAGAAATCTTCCTTCTGGCCATTAAGAAGATCAAGCTTTTTGTTTAGGACCACTAGAACAAAAAGCGGCTTTAGCGACAATACAAAACGACTTTAGCGGCCTTTCTAACAAAAGCTAATTTATTGCTGCTAATAATTATTATCTTTAAAGATAATTATTCGCGGCAATTATAATGGATGCTAAATTCAATTCAAAACAGTTAATTATACTCTTTTAGCATCTATTTATATAGCCGCTAAATTTAAAATAATTGCTGTTAAAAGTTTGCATATGTAACAGCAATTGTTTGCGGCAATTATAATGGCTGCTAAATCCAATCCAAAACGGCTAATTATACTCCTTTAGCATCCATTTATACAACCGCTAAATTCAAAATAATTACCGCTAAGAGTTTGCATCTTTAACGGCAATTATTTTGTGACAATTAAAATGGCTATAGTATCCCTTCTAAAAACATCTTAGTTTTCCCTTTTAGCGTCCATTTTAATGGCTATTACGTTTAACTAATTACTACTAAAAGTCAATATCTTTAACAAAAATTGATTTCCAGCAATTATAATGGCTGCTATATCCCCGGTAAAAATATTTTAATTTACCCTTTTATCGTCCAATTTTATAGCTGGTGTATCCAGCTAAATTAGTGCTATAAGTCACAAGCGATAATAGCAATAGTTTAGCCAACATTAACATTAGTTACTACATTCGTCTAGAATATGATCCAAATAATAAAATATATTAATATGTCACGACCCAACTCCTACCGGAGCCGCGGCGACGCCTAACACTACTTGCTAGGCAAGCCAACAGTTTCACAATAACAATAAGCTCAATAAAACAGAACTTAATAAATCTCAACAACATAAATAACATGAAATAACTGAGAAAAAGCATTGCAATACTACTACAACCATTGATGGTAGGCTAGGAACTTAGGTTTTTAACTATATTTCACACTTTAAGTACTACACTTTGATTGTATTTGAGCTTATTTATTAGTACTTTATTCTTATTACGTGTGTTATGTTGTGTAGGATGTGATTTCGAGTGAAAAGGCAAGTATGGAGCTGATTTCGAGTGAAAAAACAAGTATGGAGCTAACATGAATGATTTAGAGCCTTGAAGTCTAAGTAGAAGCCCAAAACATTAAGCAAGGATCACATTCGAGGGTCGAGGACTAAGTCTGGACATCTAAAAGTGAGAAAAAAGATTACTCTGAGAAAAATACACTAACGCGACGCGGGGCGCTAGTGATAAATTCCTGCAGAGTGAAAAAATCAACTCTCAGAAAATTCTCACTGATGCGGCGCATGGGACGGCGCATGGCGCGCCGCGCTAGTGTATTTTTGCGGTCCAATTGTCTCACATCGGCTTGAAAAAGGTAGTTTCATCTGGGCCCGTTCATACATAGTATAAATACTTCAAAAATATGATTTTTGGGGGACTTTTGACCTTGGAAGCTTTTGGAGAGCATTGGAGGCTACAAGACACAAGATTTCATCATTTTTCCATCAATTCAATATAGGAGTTTGGATTATAACGTTAGATTGATGTTTTCTTACTCTTTAATCATATTTGTGATGACTTTTCCCATGATTATGGAGTAGTTTTCCTTAGGTTTTGACATATATGGTGTTTTGATTGATATTTATGCATTATAACTCTAGTTCTTTTCTTGAAGTCATTTATGGAGTTTTGAATTGTTTGTAACTTCATTTCACAAGTTTCTTTAATCGAAAGAGGAATATAGTGGTGATTATCTTGCATTATTTTGTTTGGTTTAATTCAGTGATTCTTTTAAGTAATCGAAAGACATTGTTGATTAAATCAAGTTAGGAGAATATTCGAGAGACGTTTTTCTGAAGATCAATCCATTAACGCATGTTTGCATATTTTCACAGTGCTTATATTAGTTCACCTTATAGAGTTAAGATTCAATCAAGCGAGGAGTCTTGACTACACGCTTGAACTAATCATCAAGTGAATTCATGAGAATTATTAGTACATTAGAGTGAATTGAACTAGAGTTGGGTCCCAAATAGCTATCTTGCACCTATCCTATCACGACTCTTATTTTTCCCATTGATATTTCAATATTGCACAACTCTTATCGTCCAATGATCAATTGCATAGTTAATTTTAGTTATTAATCATCCCAACCAACGTGTTAATCATCCTGAATGGCGCTAAGCTAGAAATGGCTTGAACATTGTTTAAATCTTATCCCTGTAGAGACGATAATCATAATTATACTATTTTTGGCTTTCAATAGTGTTCAAAATAGTTTTTGGTACTAATTCAGGAATTAATTTTATTTTATTCTTCACGGTTTTTCTCTTCCGTGTGCAGGCAACAGGTTATGTTCGTTGGTGTATGACTCAATCTTCTTCAAAATAAGTAATACCCTACAAACTGGAGTTGAAACAACACCTGCGACAACTGAGAAAAGAGAAAGAACTCACCGGAAAATTCTTTGGGCAATCTTCAACCCAAGAGAACATGGCTAAAAACAGTGAGGAGGTAGTTGATTTGGCTGCACGGGAAGCAGCCTAACAGGAAGCATCCGCACGGGCAACTGTTAAAGCAACTCTCAGAGTTGATGAAACGGTTGACGGGAATGGAGGATGAAGATTTAACCTGAACCGACCTCTGGTTGAAGACGAATTTGAAAATAATATGCCCAGGCTTGGACGATCACTGGGAGATTACGCCTGTCCAGTCTACAACCAAGGAGTATCTAGTGTGCGACCTCCTCAGATCGTGACCAATAATTTTGAGATCAAACAAGGGCTACTTCAGACCATTCAGAACAATTGTGTATTCCGAGACAAACCCACCGAAGGTCCAAATACTCATTTGATGGATTTTGATGAGATTATGAATTCCTTCCAGTACAACGGGGTATCGAAAGATGCTATCTACTTAAAGACATTACCTTTTTCACTGAGGGAAGATGCTAAGCACTAGTTGCAGAGTTTGCTGACTGGGTCAATTCAAACTTGGGAAGACATGACAAGGAAGTTCCTTAAAAAATATTTTTGAGCTGCAAAAACAGGAAAAATTAGAAGAGAGATCCACAACTTCGAGCAGAAAGATACAGAAACGGTGTTTGAAGCATGATAAGGATTTAAGGATATGAGAAGATGTCAGCATCATGGAGTAGACTTTTGGATGCAACTTCAAGATTTCTGGGATGGGCTAACACCCCCTAATAGGAGGATACTAAACAACGCAGTTGGAGGTCCTCTTATAAAGAAGAAGAAGAAATATATAAATTCAATGAATGGGGAGACTGAGGAAAGCAAATACATGCATGTTGTACCTTTCCCTCAGAAGCAGAGAAGAGAGAAATTGGACAAACAATTTGGGCATTTCTTAGATGTGCTCAAGCAGGTGCATGTTAATCTACAATTCACAGAGGTTCTTTCACAGATGACAGTCTATGCTAAGTTCCTGAAGGAGATAATGTCCAACAAGCGAAAAGTGGAAGAGACATCGATTGTCAATCTCACAGAGCACTGTAGTGCCATTCTACAAAATAAGCCCCCTCAAAAGTATAGAGATCCAGGGAGTTTTCCTATACCTTGCTCTTAGGAAGTACTAAGTTTGAAAAATCTTTGTGTGATTCAGGTGTTTCTATTAATCTTATACCTTTGTCTATTTTCAGGAAATTGGAGGGAGAGATTGGAGAAATAAGGTCGATACATGTGTCCTTACAGCTGGCGGATCAGACCACAATCATACTTAAAGGAATAGTGAAAGATGTGTTAGTTCGGATGGATAAATTTGTGTTCCCAGTGGACTTTATTGTGGTGAACATGGAAGAGAATAGGGAGATCCATCTGATTCTAGGGAGACCCTTCTTGGTTACTTGCAGGGCGATTCTGGATATTCAGGAAAGGCAACTCATGCTCAGAGTGGGGGAAGAAAGGGTGGTCTTTGTTGACGGCTAATTTTGACCCTCCCTTTTTAAATTAACTTATTTATACTTAATAATTTACAATGAATGTTTTGAAAATATTTTCAATCAATAATACCTATTTTACAAAAATTAATTTAGTATTAGTAATTTTGAAATTGACAATTCAATGTTATAATTATAATTATAAATATATTGTACTTACTATCTTAAGATTATTAAAATAACTTTTATATACATCACATAGGCTTTATAATTAATTTAACGAATTATTCATTAATTTCTAATTAATTAGATTACTATGCTAATAATTCAAAATTAGTGTTACAATTTAAAAAATAAGGTATTTGATAAATAATTAATTACAATAATTGGTAGTGTATTTGATAATTATAAATTTACTATATTTTATTGAAAATGATGAAGTTTATTTAATATAATTTCAAAAGTGGTTAAAAGGCTATAATTGTAATTTCAAACTAAACATTGGTTGGCTACCATTTAAATTAATTCTAGCCCAAATACAAGAGCCCAATCTGAAAGGACCCAACCCAAACAACCGCTTCAATCCCTGTTGGCAATCCTTGCCATCCCTTTTATACCAATCAAGACCTGCCACATCACCTGTCTGCTACACTCACAAAACAAACACAACTAATTTGGGCCGTCCGTTTTTTAGATCAACGATCCAAGATTTTTAGCTCTATTTTCTCTTTAAGTTTTAAAACACCCAGAGATCTAATCCTAACCGCTGGATCACAACATTCTCCAAAAAATAATTTAATCCCAAATTATTAGGACCGGCCCAGATCTAATCTCCTAAGCTTAACCTGGAGACGGCTACCCATATCTCCTAAACCCTAATCATTTCCCCCACAAGCCCCAGTCGCCCCCTTTCCCCTTTTTCTCTCAATTTTCTCAAACGCCAGGCCTAATCAATCAAACAAACCTTGCACACATTTGTGCAAGGTCACAAATCAACCATCGAATCATTCTTATTGTCCCTTCATGCCGTGCATCCTGCCGATTTGGCTTCCTATTTCATCATGCAGATTCAAATCTTAAAATTAAACCCTAGACCTAAAATCATGCAATTGAAATTCAATGATTCTCCTCTAATCTTTCAAATCGGAAGTATGCATGCAGATTTCAAAAACTTCATCATTGTTATCCAATGTCCAGAGGTCAAACGCAGTGACCTCTGGACAATGAAGCTTTGACCATTAGTTTTCCATATTCATCGATTGATTCTGAGCTATTCTCTTCTCAAGTAAAAATCTTCAGCGATTCTCCCTCTGTTCTTTCTGATTTTACCCGACTATGCTCACATAATCAATTCATCGTCACTCTCCACTATCATTAATTGAATATTCTCAATGACCACTATAAATAGGGGCCTTAAATGCTATCATCTAACACACTAACTACACCTAAAATATGAGAAATTAAGACATAGTAGAGTATTGTTTATGAATTTTCGTTGATGTTGGAGTTTTACTCAATTTCTACTTCTCCATTTCTTTCTGGTTCTGAGTTTGTTGCTGATTGAAAGCTTGAGCTTTTGGCTTCCTAAACGGCTAATTTGAGTACTCGTTTGGTTTCTGCCTTAAAAGAGGCCAGTAAAACTTTAACCCTATTTTTCTTTATTTGTTTGAATAACTAAGTATGAATTGTTCTATTACTGAGTGATGTTGTTAATAATGTATTAATGGTCGGCTGTTTTATATGCTTGTTAATGACATATGATTGTTAAATAGGTTCCGAGATCATGAATTTTCTTTAGTTATTGAAATTAGAGTTATGTATTGATTCCAATGAACATTTGATGACCTATCTCTATTGTTAAGTTGTGAAAACATCCTAATAAATCTCAAGCTATCCTGATATTTGGTTTCTTTTGGATTTCCCTGATGTTCTATTAGTATTATCATGACTATTGAACAAGTCTGCCTTGGCTACTATTTTCATTCTATAATGATTCACCTGATAACCTAAATTTAAATGAAAACATGCACTTGCTAGTGATAAAGTAAGACTTTCATCTTAGTTTTGTAACATCAGTTCATGACATTGAACCTATCTCTTTTTTCTAGCATGCCTCTATTATTTTGTTAACTCTTAGAAGGTTATTAGTCATCTAGTTAGATTCATGGCTGTTTGAATCACACTATGTAAGCATGTTTTGAGCTGACTAGATTCCTGCATCGTCTTTGTGTATATTTTGAAGGCTACCATATACTTGACTTAAGCCATGAGATTTGTGTATGTTCTAACATTCTATTTGTTGAGCTGAAGTGCTGAAACTAAGTTTTATTATACCTGAACCCCATACTTGACATGCTTAACAAATTTCCTCAATGTGATGATACCCCTACCTCTTTCCTAAGCTCATATGGTGACACTGTTAGCTTGATAATGATAACACTTTCCTGAAGCTCTATGTTGTCCTTAGAATTTCACCAAGCTATGACTGAATAGACTTAGCTTATGAACTTTAGGTGAATCTTTTGTTACTACTGCTTGAATATAACAACATGCTTTGTTCTCAATGATATTAGTGTGAAGTTAAAAACTCTTAGAAAGAAGTAATCATGCCATTGGCTTTAGAGTAAAGCAGGACTGATAGCCTGAGATATTGTTAATACTCTTCAGAAGTTCTAACTATAGTTGTTAATCTGCACTCTCCTGATATTCCTTAGATGTTTAACCGAAACTATTAGTCTATATTTTGTTAATACTCTTTAGGATTTTCAATTGGAATTGCTAACCTGTATGTATGCTAGAAGTTAAGACTTAGTCATAACCAATCTTTGATTAATCTAATTGAAGGTTGTTAAGGAGAAATGTATATGTGCCCATAGACTTTACAGATGCATTTACTTTACTCCTAAAACATGTGATCTCAGGTGTTTAGTTCCCTAATAATAATCTGATAATGCCTTTTTCTCTATGTGTGTTTGAAGTTGATTCCTTTTGAGCATGCCTAACATATCATTCACAGTGAATTATTTACTTTTGTTAGATTGTGGTTACACTAGGACAATTGGTTGTATTATCATCTTGCAGTGTTCTATTGGGATTTGAATTGAAGTGCCTTATTGAAACTTAAACCTATAGGGAAGAATGAGTGTGAGTGACTAGGGGTATTTGGGAATAAAATTTAGTTCCTGGTTGGGTTACTCTCCCTGACACAAGAACTGCCCTGGGCCTTGAGACCCTTGGGAACTTTGAAGTGTCAGGGATCCAAAGAGTGCCTGGGCCTTGAATGGAATTATACCCTTAGTCTCTAATCTATTAACATTTATTATTCCCTTTAGGTTTAGTGTTTAATGATAACGAAAGGTTTTCAGTGTGAATCACTTTGCCATATCTGACCCCATATTAGTATAATTTAAAAAATTCAGATTACTATTGATTGTTATAATTTGTTTTGGTCCTCTACTAATTTATTTCATATATAAAAATGCATAAAGTAGCATATCTAATGACCTTCTTTCTTTCTTTGAACATATATTATAATTGGACCTGTCGAGTTCTCAAAGAACTCAGGCCCAAGTTCTTTACCCCCGCATTTGGAAGTCTGAAGCTCGCTGTTGTCCGTTCCTACTATTTGCTGGGTCTACCTCTTTTCAAACCCAAATCAGAGGCATTCCTTACCCTTTAATGCTTTATTATATTTTGCTATTCTCATTTATCACATGTATATGACACTACACTCATCATATATGATAAAATGCTTTATGTTATCTCTTTGAATCATGTAAATAATCTTGGCAAGCCCTAAAAAGCATATGATTAAAAGAAGTGCTAGACTTAGTAATAGATAGTTTTAATTCGTTAATTACAAACAGTTTATACTACTAATCTTTATTAACGATTTTATGAAGTCTTTTGGAATCAAAACAACTTTAGCAAGGAACAGTCTTCTCTTTCAAAAATAGACACGGAATCCGAATTAGTCTTAAATCGAGCTTTTCTACAAAAACATAATTAAACAAGTGTTGTCGCCCAACCAAAGGCTTTTAACGATTTCTTCAAATCCTAAGAATTGAGATTTGAAAAACCACGGTATATCTTAAATCCATTTCTTTGCAATACTTTTACACACAAATAGCCATATTCTTTTAAATACAAAGTGTTTACAACTTAACTCCATCTCATATGTTTTAAAACATTATGTACAATATCTTTAACTCTTTCAATTATATGTATATACAAATATTATCTTCAAAGCTTTTCTAAACCTATATCCTTTAAAAAACCACACACCCTTTTTTCAAATATTAAGTTCTAAATTAGATATATATAGTAGGCCGTACCCCCTAACACTAGTTAAGCGGAGTACATACAACTAATCCTTTAAATCTAGTCTAAGTTCTATGGAGCTACATCGGATAGATTTTAAGGGGTGCCTAACACCTTCCCCTTAGAAGAACAAGAACCCTTACCTAAAATCTCATCAGTTGGCAGACTAATAAAAATGACTTTAATAATTAAATAGGTGTATACCTTTAAATATTAGGTGGCGACTCTCTTTTATCATCAACAGAGAAACCACAAGTTGAATCTTGTTTTGACTTATGCAAAATAGGGTGCAACAACATGGCGACTCTACTGGGGATTTCACACTTAGGTTCTGACCTTAGTAGACTAAGACCAGACATGGAATTTAGGATTGTTTGTACACTATTTTAACTGTGTTTAATTTGCAATTATATGTTTATTTGCCTTACTTTCTCATTATTGTGCCTATCGGCTAATTTTAAACTGTTATTGCTAACATTACTATCCGTTACCGCATTATATATATTGTCATCACACTCTTTCCTATCGAGTCTTGGCCGTACACTATCACACATAATGGCATACTAGGGTTGTCTTTTACACCCCTCCGAACCTTCTTTCATAATTCTTTAGTTTCAGAGAATGGCCTTGTCAGGTCAACTGACATAACTTCTCACAGTATTCAGTCCCATTCAAAAGTACGAAACACTCTACTCTAGCAAATATAGGTCATATTGCATAAACCTTAGGTGAGTCGGTCATTGACATCGACACACGATTAGGAAAGCCACCTTAATGTAAACGGGTCATGCACCCAACGACATAACTTTTGTGAAAAGACGAACCAATCATGATGAGACACTTAAGATCCGAAGCAAACACTTATCAAAACCCTTTTCTCTACCCATTTCGGAGATGGAAATCAACCAAAACATTCCCGAAATCAACATGGTGATGGGAGCACCACAAAAGCTAAAGCAATGGTGGAAGAATATCCACTGAGACTATAAAGATGAAATCAGGACACACCTAGGAGCATTGACTGCTTTGCTAAACATTCAAGATGACAATGTTCTTACTCGCTTGCTTATAGAGTTCTGGGACCCGACCAAGGTAGTGTTCAAGTTTGCTGATTGTGAGTTAGTGCCAACATTGGAAGAAGTTACTAGTTTCACAGAGCTGCCATTTACCGAGAGGAAACTGATACTACCAGTCACCTTGCCCGGCTACAGGATTCTGGATTCATTAGGTTTGGCAAATAGTCGGGGTTTGAGAAATATCGAATATGGATGGGTAAGCCTGGACCAATTGTTCGACAGGTTCGGACATCGTGAAAGCTATGAATGGTACTTGGGAGAATTTCAGTTTGATCAGGCAATATGGGAAAGCCTCCGACCCATAACCTTCTCTTTGGCGCTGCTGGGACTGTAGGTTTTCTCTTAAAGAAGAGGACGGATCAATATCAACTTGCCACCCATGGTTCTAGCAACATTCTGAGGCAACCTCCAAGCCACTTTGGTACCTATGGTATTAGCTGAGATTCTCAAAGCCATGTCTACATGTTCACGGGTGTATAATTTCTTCAAGGGTTGTAACCCGCTGCTTCAAATTTTGGGCCACGTAGCACTTTTTTCAGCGAGAGGGTTGACTACTTTGTGAGCATCAGCAACATGATTCGAAGTCACAATGAGAGGATGGGGCATTGGTCTCCCCACACGGATAAGAAGAGTGGAGAGAGATGGTAACCAACTTAAGCGGAGAATGGGTCAATTTGAAGCTGTCATGGCTAGGCGGAAGAGCAATCCTAAGGACTCCCCAGAAGTATTTTATCGAGCTGATAGGACTGGAGGGCATCCAACCATACTCACCCCTACAGGTTCTCAAGCAGTTATGGTTAATTCAGGATGTACCTCTCTGGACAAGGACAACACTTTATGAGGAGGAATACAATGGGCATATCTCGATACCAAGGATAAGGAGGCTTCAGGAGGAATGGAATGATCTTGTCACTATGCCAATGGGTCAAAATTCGTGGTGCACTCTAGAATATTATGTCGGGATCAATGAAGAAGACGAGCTAGCCCGACCAAGCAGGGAAGGAATATCCTAGTTAGAGGACACAATGGCGGCTTTGCAAATCTATCATGAGATTCTGCCACACTACCTCGTGACTACCTACATGCACCACCAAGTGGTCTCGGGGTCAATTGATCACATGCTGCCATCCACCGAGGATGAGTATATCTAGATTGAATCTGAGACAGAACCGGAGAAAGACCCAGAGGAAGAATCTGAGTTCAATGATGATGGATAAGAATTTGAAAAAGTCCCGGAGGAAGAACCAGAAGAAGAAGAAGAGACAGGGAATGATTCTGTGGATGGTTACTAAAAGTTGGCTGATTCCCCCCCCCCCCCCCCCCCATTTTCCCACTTTGTATCTTTATCCCGAACTTTCTCATTTACCTAGGGGCAAGTTTGTTTGAGTCCAAGTAATTCTATGGATATTGAAAACAATGATCTAACCTTTGCTCCTGCCTATTACAATCGAAACACTATTAATGAAAACCAAAATTTGCTTCGGATACGAATGTGTCAAATCTAATTATTTGTCAAATATTCACGACTTAGGCCTACCTCCGGCAAAAATAGGTCACGTGAATTTTAGGAAAACGCGCTTGCCTAAATACGTGAAATAACTGCTCTATGTGCCTACTATTTGTGCGAATACTGAAACTGACTTCTGTTCTTTTTTTTTCTTTCTTTTATTTCTTTTCTTTTATTACTTTATTATTATTCCTCGAAAAGAAGTTGGTTTGTGTTGACCCAAAATTGGCGGAACCACCGTACAACCTAAGATCAAAGGGGAAGATGTCCACGATAGATAACCCGACCGAACACGCTCTGGTAATAGCTGATAGCCCGGGGCGGTCGGGAGAGAAGGATGATACCAGGAATGACGAACATGTGGCTAGGATGGTCCAAGAGATGGAATCTTTGAGGGAGGAAGTACAACACATTTAGGAATTGGCACATCTGGCCATGACGATGCTCCCACAACCACCCCGCTTTCCTTCTCTAGATTTGATCCCTGACCACTTTCCTTCCATTACTTGCCAAGCCAACAATACCCCGACATCAGTCCCTACCACCCAGATTATACCTCCAGTAACCCCTGCAAACCCACCAAACCCTCCCATACATACTCCTTACATACAAATTACGTTCAAACGCTGCTAAATCCACCAGTTACCACCAATACAGTTCACACCCCTTCTTGTGACAAAATAACCTTTACCACTAACCAAAGCCAGCATATACCCGCGGCATATACCGCTGTACATGAGCGATATCTTCCTCCCGTAAATGTCATTTCAGAACCCACCTTCACAACGCCTATCACGATTAGGATGCCTTATAAAGTTTATCAATATGCCAAAATAGAGAGGGAAGCTAAGTAAAAGGAGGAGGAATCGACGTTTGAGCAATTGCGAGCATTGAGAAAATAGATGAAGAACCTTCAGGTCACTCGAGTGGATATGCCGGTAGGGTACAAGCCTCCAAAGTTTGATATCTTTGATGGGACAAGCGATGCCCATTCGCACTTGAGAGCCTACAGTGATAAGCTAGTTGGAGTAGGAAGAATCGAGAAGTTAAGGATGAAATTATTCACAAGGAGATTGACAGGGGAAGTACTTATTTTGTGCAATCACCAAGATCCCCGAAACTAGAGGGAGTGGTAGGATATGGCGGAAAATCTCATAATCGCTTCCGATTCAACATAAAAATTACTCCCGATAGGTTAGCATTGTAAACTTGCAGAAGAAGCCGTTCGAATCATTCCAAGAATATGCACATCGATAGAGATCAGAGGCCGCTAGGGCACAACCTCCATTAGACGATAGTGAGCTAACTAAGTATTTCATTAGGGCTGAGGAAGGGATCTACTTTGAGAAAATGATGGGCATGATGGGACAGAAGTTTCCTGAACATCTCAAAATGGGTGACTTTTTAGAAGAAGGTATAAATTATGGAAAAGTACAATCTAGGGCCGCATTGCAAGAAGCTAGCAAAGCAATCCAATCAGGATCAATAGGCAGCGAAAAAAGAAAAAAGAAGAGGTATCAGCAATCGTTCCCTATTATCAGTCCAATCCGCACCACGGAAACACCTCTTACTCTCCAAACACCCATTCCCCACACCCACCTGCTTATGCTCCAGTCTACAACACACAACCATATTATAATCCCTAACCTCAATATAACCCACCTCAAGCCCATACAAATCCAAACCTACCACGACCATACGCTCCAGTTCAAACTACCACTCATCAAAACCGACCCACCTATGTACCCCAACCTCACCCAAATTTTAAATAGAGAGGTCCGAGAACCTATATTCCAATTGCTGAACCTCTGGCTCAATTATTCAAAAAACTGAGGAGAGCAGGTTTAACACATTCGATAGAAGGAAAGGTTCCTGAGTATCCCTCTAAATACTTTGATGCAACCAAACGGTGCGTGTACCACTCAAATGTGTCGGGACGTGATATCGAGGATTGCTTCAAACTGAAAAGAGAAATTGAGTCACTGATCAATGGGAGCTAAGGCCACATTCACTACCATCGCAGTCTGGGTCCAACTAGGAGGTCTTCCCATTGAATTAAAGAGTGGAGCCATTCAACACACCCCAGCTCCGCCAAATGTGAACCGCAACCCACTACCAAATTATCGGATTCAAGGAGCTTATATGATCACCCTGGATAAAGAATATGACTTGAAGAAACCATCGTCATAATAGGGAATGTTGAGGCTGCGAGGCTCCCACCTAGAAGGACTCCAATAATCACAGTACAGTTGAAACCTACGGTGACGGTCCATACTTACCAGCAACAGTCTACCGCTGCCATTAGGGACGAAGAGGATCGGGAATACAAGACAGTCCCGTGGACATATCAACAGAAAGGGAAGGCCAAGATGATAGATTCCGCAGCGGCTCATGGAATGACTAGATCAGGGAGGTGTTATGCTCCTGAGGATGTAAACTGAGGGAATCTAGAAAGGGAACAGATTCAGAGAAGCAATATAACATATCCAAAGGCCGCAGAATTTTGGAAGAGGATGTCAAACAAAGAATACTCTGTGGAGGAACAACTGAAGAAAACCCCGGTGAAAATATCAATCATGGACTTACAGATGAGTTCTGACATTCATAAAGATACCCTGATGAAAGTGTTAAGTGGAGTGAGCGTGCGAAGCAAAACCACCCGTAAGGCATTGGCGGCAACCATTGGAAAAATGGTCGAAGCAAATATGATCACTATCGAAGAGACGAACTTCCTATAGAGGCAGTGGGTCACAACAAAGCTTTACACATCACTATCAAATGTGGAGATAAGGTGGTGTCCCGAGTACTTGTTGATGGAGGATCAGGAGTCAATATTTGTCCGCTCTCTACTCTAAGAGAGTTAGATATCCATATGAGAGAAGTAAAGTAAACTCATGTGAGGGTAAGGGCTTTTGACGGGTCAGAGAAGGATGTCATCGGAGAAATTTATTTGGCTCTGCAAATTGGACAGGTCGAGTTTCCTATACTATTCCAAGTGATGGATATTTCATTTTTATACAACTTGTTGCTAGGAAGGCCTTAGATACATATGGCAGGGGTAGTTATGTCTACCCTATACCAGTGCATAAAGTTTGATTAGGGTTGTCAAAAGATCGCAATCCATGGAGAATGGAGCCAATTAGCTTATCCGGAACATGCAGTCCCATTCATGGAGGGATTAGACGGGGTCGCTTTCTATGCAGTTGAGATTATGCAGACCACGAAAATAGAAGAGACCGAGAAAAATCTGGGAATGCAATAACCATACAGATCGAAGATCGCCATGAGAGAAATGATAAAGTATGGATACATACCAGGAACCGGGCTGGGAGCCCGATCAGACGAGATAATATAGCCGATTGAGCCGAGTGGGAAGAAAGGTAGGGGCAGCATAGGGTATTAGCCTCTGACTGGGAAGACTTATACCGGTAGCTTCGGGAAGAAGGATTTTGTGCCAATAAGTGTTTCGGGTACGGATCAGAGAACAACACTAGAAGATGACATCGTTGATAGAATGGGAAGGCTGTTCGTGACCATGATCGAAGAATGTTATGAAAGAGTTGATATCAAGACACCGACCATTCGGAATGTCGAATTAGGAGACGACTTGCAGAATTGGTCCACCAACCCGTCTTTGGTTCACTCGGAGTGTTGGTAGTGTGGAATTTTAAATTTTTTGAAAAGAGCATCAGGTCAATAGAGGCTTGAACCGTATATGTACTTTTTCATCGTTTGCCTCTTTGAACGCTCAGACGTTCCTCTTTTGATGAAATAAAAAGAAATACTTTCTTAAAATTATTGCAAATTTATTTATCGCTTCATTTATACTTAGTTTTTATTTTCAATAATCAAAATAATAAAAACCAGCATTTTGCGATTATGACATGTAACGAAACCCTCGAGCAAAGAGATCCAGATTATGAGGAATACGACGAAAGCATGATGCCGGATAATCTCCCATAAGAGATTGAACAACTGGAAAGCTAGAAAAAGCCTAACCTTGAAGAGACAGAAGTGGTCAACTTGGGAAGTGAAGAAGACATAAAAGAAACCCAAATCAACATTCATCTAGAAGTAGAACAGAAAGAAGAATTGGTCGAGCTCCTCCGACAGTACATCAGCGTGTTCGCATGGTCGTATGATGACATGCCTGGGTTAAGAACTGATATCATTTCGCATCGATTGCCCACCGATCCTGCTACACCGCTAGTCAAACAAAAACCTAGGAAATTCAAGCCAGATTTGAGTTTGAGGATAAAATAAGAAGTAACCAAGCAAACAAAGGCGAATGTAGTAAGGGTTACTAATTATCCCACATGGTTGGTAAATATCATCCCGACGCCCAAGAAACATGGGAAGATCAGGATATGTGTGGGTTATCGAGATCTTAACAAGGCCAGCCCGAAGGACGATTCCCCTTTACCAAATATTCATATCCTCATCGACAACTGCTCGAAGCATAAACTCCTGTCATTCGTGGATTGTTTCGCCAGATACCACCAGATCCTAATACATGAAGAAGATGCAGAAAAGACAATGTTCACTACACCTTGGGGAGTTTACTGCTACAAAGTCATGTCGTTCAACCTCAGAAATGCTGGTGCCACTTACATGAGGCCCATGACAACCCTCTTTCACAACATGATTCATAAAGAGATCGAGGTATGTGTGGATGACATCATCATCAAATCTCGAAAGAGTTCATAACATTTGGATGACTTGAGTAAGTTATTCGAACGTTTGTGGAGGTATAGTTTGATGTTTAATCCTACAAAATGCGCATTTGGAGTCCCTGTGGGAAAATTGGTAGGATTCATCGTAAGCAGAAAAGGGATAGAACTGGATCCTTCAAAGATCAAAGCCATTCAAGAGTTGCCACCGCCGAAGAGCAAGAAGGATGTGATGAGTTTCCTGGGTAGGCTGAATTACATTAGCTGTTTCATAGCCCAATCTACAGTAATTTGCAAACCTATATTCAACTTGCTAAAGAAAGATGCGACTACAAAATGGACAGAAGAGTGTCAGAAAGCCTTCAACAGAATTAAAGAATACTTGTCAAATCCACCAGTGCTGGTTCCTTCCGAGCCCGGGAAGCCACTATTGTTATACCTGTTAGTTTTGGATAATGCATTTGGATGCGTGTTGGGACAACACTATGAGACCGGAAGAAATAACAAGCAATCTACTACTTAAGCAAGAAGTTCACACCATGTGAGGCTAAATACACTTTGATAAAGCGCACTTGTTGTGCTTTGACTTGGGTCACCCAGAAATTGAGGCATTGTATGTCAGCACACACCACACATTTAATATCCTGGTTTGATCCACTCAAGTACATATTTCAAAAGCCGATGCTTACAGGAAACTAGCCAAATGGAAGATTCTTCTTAGAGAATTTGACATTTAGTACATAACGCAGAAGGCCATCAAAGGACAAGCTTTAGCGGATCAGCTCCTAGAGAATCCACTAGATAAGAATTATGAGTCGCTCACTACATACTTCTCAGATGAAGAGGTGCTGTTCGCCGGAGAAGATATCGCAGAGTCATACCCAGGGTGGAGAATGTTCTTCGATGGAGCAACAAATTTCAAAGGAGTAGTAATTGGGGCAGTCCTAATTTCGAAGTCAGGACAGCACTAACAGGCATCAGTGAAGATAAGGTTCCCTTGCACCAATAATATGGCCGAGTACGAAACATGTATCCTCGGGATCAGGATAAATGTTGACATGAACATCAAAGAGCTTTTGGTCATAGGGGATTCTGACCTATTGATACACCAAGTTCAAGGAGAATGGTCTACCAAGAACATCAAGATCCTTCCATACATGCATTGTGTAAAAGAATTATGCAAGAAGCTCACAAAGATCGAGTTCAAACACGTTCCCAAGATCCAGAACGATTTTCCCTTGCAACCTTGTCATTCATGATTCAGCATCCGGATAATAATTACATCTACCCTATCGAGATAGAGATCAGGGATCAATATGCGTACTATTTTCATGAAGACGAAGAGCTAGATGGTAAGCCATGGTACCACGACATCAAAAGGTTTCTTGAATCAAGAGAGTATCCAGAGAATGCTACTAATAGTCAGAAGCGAGCGCTCAGAAGATTGGCAAATCACTTTTTCCTTAACAGGGAAGTCCTATACAAGAGGACCCTGGAATTGGGCCTATTAAGATGTGTAGACACCACCGAAGCAACCAGATTGTTAGAAGAAATAGATTGAGGAATGTGCGGGCTCCACATGAATAGATTCACCTTAGCCAAAAAACATTTGGGAGCTGGATACTTTTGGATGAACATGGAAAGCGATAGTATCCGCTATGTGCAGAAGTGTTACCACCGCCAGATTCATGGGAATTTCATCTGGGTTCTGCCTAATGAGTTGAATGTAATGGGTTCTCCTTGGCCGTTTGCCGCTTGAGGCATGGACGTAATTGGACCTATAGAGCCCGCTGCATCAAATGGGAACCATTTCATCTTGGTAGCCATCGACTACTTCACCAAATGGGTCGAAGCATCTACATATAAGACCGTCACAAAGAAAGTAGTGGTAGATTTTGTCCGTAACAGCATAGTCTACCGATTTGGGATACCCGAGTCAATCATCACTAACAATGCAGCTAATCTCAAAAGTGATCTCATAAGAAAAATTTGCGAGAAGTTCAGAATTGTCCACCGCAACTCTACAGCCTACAGATGCAAATGAATAGAGCAGTTGAAGCAGCCAACAAAAACATCAAAAGGATTCTGCGAAAGATAGTGGACAATCATATGCAATGCACGAGAAGTTATCTTTCGCCTTACTGGGTTATCGGACCACCATAAGAACATCCACTGGGGCAACACCATGCATGTTAGTATATGGCACCGAAGCTGTGTTACCCATAGAGGTCGAGATACCATCTTTAATAATCATCCAAGAAGCCACGTTAGCCGGTGCAGAATGGATACGAGTCAGGTAGGAGCAACTCATGCTCATTGACGAAAAGAGAATGGATGTGGTATGCCATGGTGAGCTGTATCAAAATAGGATGGGCAATTCATTCAAAAAAAGGGTGAAGCCTCGCTAATTCATACCGGGGCAGTTGGTTTTGAAGAAAATATTCCCTCGTCATAAAGAGGCCAAAGGAAAGTTCGCACCAAATTGGCAAGGTCCTTACGCGGTCCAACAAGTATTGTCGGGAGGAGCTCTGATCTTGGCAGAGATAGACGGAAGAGTCAGCAAGAAGCCTATAAACCCAGACGAAATAAAGAGATTCTATGTTTAGAGACAATAGAGTTAGGGTTTGACTGTAACAGAACTACGCTCGACCTGACTTCCCATGGGGGGATACATAGGTTACCCACGTAGGGTTCGGTTTTTCTCTCTCTCCCCCTTCTTCTATAATAGAAAATCCAAATACCATTTTTGTATTGTACTTGAAACTACACCACGACTTGATTTCCTTTGGAAGGAATACGTAGGCAATCCTCATTGGATTTAGTCATCTTTTGTAATTGAACTATGTTTTGGCCTGATTCCATTTGGATATGTAGGCAGTCTGAGTCAGACTCGGCCATTTCATTATTCAATCTCATTATTTTGCATATGTTGTAATCGAACTACATTTTGACCTTATTCCACTTGGATACGAAGGCTGCCTGAGTCAGTCTTGGTCATCTTCATCATATTTTCTTTACCCACGAACTACATTCAGACCTGATTTCATTTCGGATACGTAGGCAACCTGAAAGGGTTCGGTCATAAACCTAGGAAAACCTTTGTAATGCATTAGTTTAGATTAGGATGCAATTACAACGGTAAGAAGCCTGTCACAGCCCAAAACTCGACATGTCGTGATGGCGCCTATCACAGAACTAGGCAAGCCGACATTCATAATAAAACTAGGCATTTTGTATTAAAAATAAGATGAAGCAAGTTTAACAGTAATAACTCTCATAAATAGTCTATGTAAACAACTGCGAGTCGAATATAATTTTTCCAAAATTCGGGTGTCATTGAGTACATGAGAATCTATACAATAACATAATCTAAAACACCATCTAGAAAGGTAGAACAACATAAGTAAAACTAAGAGATAGAGGAGGAGAGTCAAGGTCTGCAGATGCCAAAGCAGCTACCTCGATGATCTCCGAACGAGCAAAACTCCAAGATCAGCAACCACCGTGCCCGAAAACACCTGGATTTTCACACGAAGTGCAGGGTGTAGCGTGAGTACAACCAACTCAATAAGTAACAAGTCTAATCTTTGGGATGAAGTCAGTGACGAGCTCAACCAAATAGTACACCTCTTGCTTTTATGTGTCATAGGGACATGCCACAATTTAAAGTGTAGGGTGAGGGATGTAAATATGTACATGTGTGTTTTTTTATGTGTCATAGGGACATGCCACAATTACCCCTTGGTTTCTTTTGTGCCGTGGTTCTTTTCCAAGGGTTTTTCTTGAACTAGGTGTAGTTAATTTTTCTTTTGTTAGGAAATTTGAAGTCTTGTGCTATGGTATTAAATGGAGATGTCTTTTTTTGACTTTGTTGTGCCTTGAGAGTAGTGAGTGCCTTAGTTGTGACATCTAGGAACAGCTCTTAACTCATGTATAAGTGCCTTAAGATGTTTGATTTTGAGGTTGCTTAATTGCTTTGACTAGAGAATAGGGATAGATCTGGTCCTAAGTGAGTTTTGTGCCAATGTGTGTGTGAAGATTTTGTTGATATTTTATGCATGTCAGTTGATGTCTAGAACTTGCCATGTGTGTTTGCAAAGCGAAATAGCAGTCTTGTTCAGTCTAGAAAGCGATATAGATATTTGTTTTGTTGAGCCAAATATATGCTTTTACACACCTAATTGTTGTGTATCCTAGTTAGCCCCTTTGAGCCGGTAATCCTATTTCTTTGGCAACAACACTACAAGCCAGACCTCTTTGTTTGAATTGACTATTTATTTGAACCTCTTACCTATCTTGAGCAATTGAAATTATTATGAGCTTGTTAAATGCTAAGTGGATGTATGGTTGGGTTTTTGAGTGGAACTGAGAAAATTGGAGAAAGTGCACTAGTTGAAAATTTGTGAGAGCCACATGTAAGGAATTAAAAAAAGAGAGAGAGTTTGTGTATGTATTATAAAGAAAAAAGTTGATTCCTTGCTAGAGGCAATTCTCATCTCGTCTGTTCTTAAAGAAATTTGGAGCTTGATGTTATTATGTTGTGAAGATTGAGGTTTGGTTCAACACAAATGTGGGGTTTTAAAATGTGAAATTGTATGTATTAAAGTGCTTAGGGAGGTGTAGTAACTATATCCAAATATCATACCCATCCTGCAACCTACGTTACAACCAATTAAAGTCTTACTTGATCCTTGACTGAATGAGCTCAAATTAGTAGAGTACTACACTATGGGCAAGCCTATGGTGCATCGTCTTTGGCACATGAATTTTAATTCTGAGAGTGAGTGAGATATTTTTATCTTGAGTTCCTATTTATTCTTGAACTTTATTGTGTGCGGAACTACTTTCTATCATTGGTGTGAAGGCACATGATTTGCAAAGCAAATGTACGGTCTTTGGCCTCTGTGTTAGAGTAAATGAGCAGGTTGTGAAAAATACTTGGTGCTTTTGAGTCGAGTCTTGAGGCTAGGATGTTATGATAGGGTTTTTAGTCTGCTTTAAATATTCTTGGCATGATGTGTTAGGGAAGTTGTCTGATAAGAAGGTCGTCTCTATGTGAAGTATAGGTTGATTGCTCGAGGACGAGCAATGGTCTAAGTGTCGGGTGTTGATGGTAGGCTAGGAACTCATATTTTTAACTATATTTCGCACTCTAAGTACTACACTTTGATTGTATTTGAGCCTAATTGTTAGTATTTTGTACTTATTATGTATGTTATGTTGTGTAGGATGTGATTTCGAATGAAAAGGCAAGTATGGAGATAACATAGATGATTTAGAGATTTGAAGTCTGAGTAGAAGCCCAAGAAATTAAGCCAAGATCACGTTCGGGGGTCGAGGACTAAGTTTGGATATCAAGAAGTGAGAAAAAAGATTACTCTGAGAAAAATGCACTACTGCGTCGCAGGGCACAGGGCGCTAGTGATAAATTCTTGCAGAGTGAAAATATCAACTCTCTGAAAATTCTCGCTAATGCGGTGCATGGCGCGCCGTGCTAGTGTATATCTGCAGTCCAATTGTCCCACTTAGGCTTGAAAAAGGTAGTTTCGTCCAGGCCCGATCATATATGGTATAAATACATCGCAAACATGATTTTTGGAGGAATTTTGACCTTGGAAGCTTTTGGAGAGCATTGGAGGCTACAAGACACAATATTTCATCATCTTTCCATCAATTCAATACGGGAGTTTGGATTGTAATATTAGATTGATGTTTTCTTACTCTTTAATTATATTTATGATGACTTCCCCATGATTATGGAGTAGTTTCCCTTAGGGTTTGATGGATACAGTGTTTTGACTGATACTTGTGGATTTTAACTCTAGTTCTTTGCTTGAATTCGTTTATAGAGCTTTGAATTGTTTCCAACTTCATTCACCAGTTTATTTAATCAAAAGAGGAATATTGTGGTGATTATCTTGCATTATTTTGTTTTGTTTAAGTCAGTGATTCTTTTAAATAATCAAAAAAACTTGTTGAATTGTTGATTAAATCAAGTTAGGAGAATATTCGAAAGACGATTTCCTGAAGACCAATCCATTAACGCATGCTATCATATTTTCATAATGCTTATATGTAGAGTTAAGATTTAAGCGAGAGAGGAGCCTTGATTACACGTTTGAACTAATCCTCGAGTGAATTCGTGAGAATCATAAGAATATTAGAGTGAATTAAACTAGAGTTGGGTCCCAAATAGCTATCTTGCACCTATCCCGTCACGACTCTTATTTCTCCCATTGATATTTTAGTGTTGCTCAACTCTTGTCTTCCAGTGATCAATTGTTACTTGTTTTAGTTTCATAGTTAATTTTAGTTATTAATCATCCTGAATAGCGTTAAGCTATAAATTACTTGAACATTGTTTAAATCCAATCCTCGTGGAGACGATAATCATAACTATATTATCTTTAGATTGCGAGCATTAATTTTGTGTTGTGTTTGTGCTCGTCAAAAATTCCAAAGATCGGGTGTGTCAACGAGTATATAAGCACTATAAAATATCAAAATACACGGCCAAATACTCAATACAACTGTGTGAATAATAGAACAGTAATAACAGAAATAAAAAGAGAACTTCAAGGTCAGTGAACGACAGAGCAATCAACTCATAGTCTCCCAAAAACCGTTACCAACACAACTTTAGCAATCACCGAGTCCGGAAGTACCTGGATCTACACACGAAGTGTAGAGTATAGTATGAGTACAACCGACCCCATGTACTCAATAAGTAACAAACCTAACCTTGGGCTGAAAGCAATGATGAGCTTGGAATGAGGGTCAGTATCCAACGTCAATAATCAATAACAACTCAGTATATAATGAAAACAGTAAAAGTAAATATCTCAAAGATATCACGTTAAGCTCGTTCACATGTACCGGAAATTTAGACATGCTTTCCAAGTGTACTGTTAAAGCCCAACACAAATAAAATATTTCATTTACCAGTTAGCATGAGGAAAGTACATCTCTATGCCTACATGTCAAATATACATGTCAAGTCAATATCATCAAGGTGAAACCATCAGGAGTAACCACACTCAGCACTCTCACGGTGCCTGGCATAATTCCCCTCACCATTACGCTCAGCATTGTACAGGTGCCTGGCATAGTGCCCCTCACCAAAGCACGTATATATCATTGTGCTTCCGCTCACTGTAATATTAGACTTTGGAGGGGCGGATCCTGGCCCAAGCGCTAATCAATATCATATGGCCCAATAGTGGGGCCTGGTGCACGCGTCGCCCCTAATCAATACTAATTAGTCCAATATAGGCCTGGCGCATGTGTCACCTCAAAATCAATACCACATCGGCTCTATGGACTAACCCAATCATCAACCGCTCAAGTCTCAGTTAACCACATCTCACAGTACTCAATTCAAAAGTGTTATATATAAAAGATATCTACAACATGTGAGAAATCAAAATAAGAAAAATACTGAGAAGGAGATATCATACACGGATATAGCATCATAACTGAGAGTATGTGTACAATTAAGACAAATAGCTCAAAACAACAAGACTATCCCTATCATGTCTCAAACAAATAAGCAAATAGCTTAGACATGATTTCGAACATGAATCAGATCTCAAATAATCATATAGGTATAGAAAACACGAATATAACGAGGCGTGATAGCAATACAAGTCTCATGATAGACTAAAATCCACGCGTATCACGAATATTCCGGTGCACGCACACACGTGCGTCACCTCCAAAACATCTCAATTATATATTTCTTAGGGATAACCTCAAATCCAAGTTTAGATATTTTACTTACCTCAAAATATGCGAATCAATACTCCAAAAAGCCCTTCTCACCCGAATTGGCCCCCGAACGACTCGAATCTAGTCACAAATAACTTAATATAATCAAATAATACCGTACAAAATAACTACAAACAATAAAGTTTCGATCTTTATGAAAATCAAAAAGTCAACCCAAAATGTCAACTAGGGGCTTGCACCCCGGAACACGACAAAACTCATAAATTCTAAATACCCATTCAAATATGAATCCCACCATACCAATTTCATCTAATTCTGACTTCAAATCGACCTTCAAAACATCAAATTTTATTTAGAAAAGTTTTACTAAAATCCCTCATTTCTTCACTTAAATTCATCAATTAAATGCTAAAAAACAAGGAAGGGTTCATGGATAATGGACAAATCCAAGTCAAAACTACTTATCCGAATCCAAATCGTGAAAGTCCCCTCCAAGATCGCCAAAATTTGAGCTTTCTAACTCAAAATGTGATAAAATAACCAAAACCCTTGAAATAGAGTACTTAAATATTCTGCCTAGGCATATGCATCACGATCGCGGATACTTCTAGCTTTTCCAAAGACCCTATGCGAACGCAAGGCCAAGGATGCAATCGCGAAGCACAACACACTCCTGACCCTGCACGAACACGGGCAACACATCGCGATCACAAAGGCTTACAGTTAGACTCCCCAGCTGGCCTCACTTCTACGCGAATGCGACGACCCCCACGCGATCGCGAAGGCTACTTCCCCCCAAAGAATCTCGAATGCGAAGAACATCCTAACTGCCATAGAATATTACCCTGCGCGATCGCGACTACACTTCCGCAATCGCGAAGAAGAAAACAAGACATCAGAAATCAGGAATGCCAAAACATAGAGAAATGGTCTGAAACCTATCTGAAACACACCCGAGGCCCCCAGGACCCCATCCAATCATACTTTCATGACCCAAAATCTCACATGTCGTGATGGCGCCTATCTCAATACTAGGTAAGCTGACAATCTCAATAAACCACCATATCTTTCAAATTTGAAAACATAACTATTAAATTCAGAGGAAGAAAACCTCACAAACACAAATATAAACACTCCCAAAATCCAGTGTCACTGAGTACATGAGCATCTAATATAAATACCGAGTCTGACTGATAAAACACTATCTGAAAGTATAGAACAATACAATAACTGAAAGAAAGAAAGACAAGGTCAGCGGACTCCAGGCAACTACCTTGATAGTCTCCAACTGATAGCACTCTGAGATCTAACAGTCGCCGTATCCGAAAGTACCTGGATCTGCACACGAGGTGCAAAGTGTAGTATGAGTACAACCAACTCAATAAGTAACAAGACTAACCGCTGGGCTGAAATTAGTGACGAGCTCCGCAGGTACAATCTAGTATAAATGATGGTACAAAAATGTAGGCATGCTTTCAAGTTCAGCAGTTAAACCCAATATAAGTGAAATAGATCGATAATGCATGATATGAGTAATATGACATCTCAGTAGAAAGACCTCATACAAATACTGGTCACAAATTATTCGGTCACTCGGTATTGTTTATGGCCAATCCATCCCGCATATATATACACATCGACTGACAGTCAGTCACTCCGTACCGTATAAGGCCAATCCAGCCCTGGGGTAATTTATCCCCAATGTAAATGATACAGACAAGATCCATGTCGAGGGAAAGTTCATCACAATATATAAAATAAGTAAGGCAAGTCCATGCCCTGGGAAGTCCATCCCGAATATATATAATCATCTACGCTCATTGGGGGTGTGTACAGACTCCGGAGGGGCACCTTCAGCCCAAGCCTGATATAAAGCCGTTATAGCCTACTGCAGGCGGGCAGTCCCGATCCGTATAATAATAAAACCTATAAGGCCTACTGCAGGTGGGCAGCCCCGATCCAGAACAATAAAGCCTATAAGGCCTGCTGCGGCATACAACTCGATCCCATAATAATAGTATATATAAAGCTAATATGGCCGACTGCGGTGTTCAGCCCGATCTCATAATAATAGTATATATAAGGCCAATATGGCCTGTTATAGTGCGCATCTCGATCCCATAATAATAGTATATACAAAGCCAATATGGCCTGCTGCGGCGTGCAACTCGATCCCATAAATATCCTCACAATGGATGAATATGACTGAATGTGAAATGTACATTTTTAAAATAATTAATTCAACAACAAGACGATCCTATGGGACCCAAAATATTGGCACGTAGCTTAAACATGATCTTTAATAAGAGCCTCAGCTCAATTTCTCTAACACGTGGAACTTGTTCAGATAATAACATGATTTATAAATTTTACAACTCCACGACATTTATTTAAGTCACAATTTCTATAGTGCACGCCTACACACTCGTCACCTAGCATGTGCGTCATCTCCAACAATTGATATAACACTATTCGGGGATTCATACCCTTAGAACCAAGTTTAGAAGTGTTACTTACCTCAAACCATGTAATTGTTTACTCTGCTATGACTTTGCCTCGCAAATTTGCATCTGAAAGCCTCGTATCTAGTCACAATTAGTTCGATTCAGTCAATACAAATCATAGGAATTTATTCCATATAAAAATACTAATTTTCCAACAAAATCCATGGGGCCCACATCTCGTTACCCGACAAAAGTTACAAAATCCGAAACCCATTCAACCACGAGTCTAACCATACCAATTTTACCAAAATTCGACATCGACCCTCAAATCTTCAAATTAAACCAAGAGGGTTTTCTAATCTTTCCAACTTAATTTACCCATTAAATTTTAAAAACAATCATGGATTCGGGTAATTTGACCAATAATGTGTTAAGAACACTTACCCGGTTGTTTTCCTTGAAAATATCCCAAATATCGCCTCTTCCCGAGCTCAAATCCGTCAAAAATGGAATAAATCTGCTGCTCAGTCATTTACCCTATGCGATCGCGGCAAAACACCCGCAATCGCGAAGCATAAAATATTTCCAGCCCTTTTTTACTCTATGCGATCGCGGCCATTCACCCACTATCGCGAAGAACAAATTTTCCAACAACCTTGTCCAACTCTTTCCGGACAACCTCTAGTATAACAATCATAACTCTTTTTACACAACTCCAAATGACAAATGGTTTACATTTCTGAAATCTAGACACAAAGGGCTACAACCTTTATTTTCGGATCATCTCTAAATCCCTTATAAATTGCGAGATATAAGCTTCCAAAATCGGGTCAGTGCAGCAGAAAATTTCCTCTATGCGATCGCGATTCACTGGCCATTTTTTCCCATTTTGTGCTTTGCTATCGCGGCCAATTCCACGCGATTGCATAGCACACTGCTGTAGCCAAAAATCAACAACTTTAAATGGCCTAGAAATTGTCCGAAACCACCCCGAAACTCACCCGAGGCCCCCGAGACCTCAAACAAATACACCATCAAGTCCCAAAACATCATACGAACTTAGTCGAGCCTTCCAACATGCTAAAAACACGAATCACATCCCAATTCAAGACTAATGAACTTTGGAATTTCCAAATTCTACAAACGATACTGGAACCGTCAAATCAAGTCCGATTGACCTCAAATTTTGCACACAAGTCATAAATGACATAACAGACCTATTACAATTTTCAGAATCAGATTCCGACCCCGATATCAAAAAGTCCACCCCAGTCAAACTTTCCAAAAATTCAACTTTCGGCATTTCAAGCCTAATTCCACTACGGACCTCCAAATAACTTTACGGACACACTCCTAAATCCAAAATCACCATACGGAGCTATTGGAATCACCAGAATTCAAATCCGAGGTCGTTTATACATAAGTTGGCATCCGGTCAACTTTTCCAACTTAAGTTTTCAATTTTGAGGCTAAGTGTCTCATTTCACTCTGAAATCCTTCCGGACCCGAACCAACTAACCCGGTAAGTCATAAAACAACTGTAAATCATAAATTAAGCAGTAAATAGGGGAACGGGGTTGTAATACTCAAAACGACCGGTCGTGTCATTACATTCTCCCCACTTAAACATACGTTCGTCCTCGAACGTGCCAAGTGTTGTTTCCAAGCCATCACATCACTATTCCATCTTACCACGCATATACCCGGGGGTGATCCCACGTCACCCTATTCCATATAGGCCCAACGTTACCATGTAATTGAAGATCATTACTTCAACCTTAGCCCATAAACCTTGGAATTCAATTTCCAACATTCAGAATTTCTTTTCAAGACCCGAACTTCACATCTACACACTGTATGAGTCTGAACAAGTAGTATCAAGCCATAACCATAACCCCAGATATAATCACGTAACATACTGCACAACTCACAAGCTCGCAGCATCATTCCCGATCACAGTAACTACTCCAAACTAACCCAGTACTAGTATTAAACCCCATATCGAGCCAAACCTCATTCCAAAACCTTCGTACACCGCTGATATTAAAAGAAACATGTGGAATCTCATAACCACTTATTAGATCAACAAGTCGTGGAGCTCTCTCACCTCAACCCGAACCATAATCACTTTCCAAGCCGACTTTCGATGTCATCCTCCCAAATATGCCATAATCAAATCCGATAATATACATTCTAGGCCTGGTGACCTCATATTATTAAACACAACTATCCCACAGACACGCCACACCAATATAACTCAAGCCACAACTGCGCAATCTGTGTACCCAAAAAAATGGAAAATGTTTCAAAGAAGAGAACCGTATTGCGAGTTCAACAAGCACCACCACAACTGCAATGCTATAAGCTCATTATATATAGTAGAACCAAGACACATAAATTTAATAACAATAACCAGCTCTTCTAGAGCTCACATTAACATCACTCGCACGGACAACTCACGTACTATAGTATCAATATCTGGACCCGCACGGACAACTCACGTGCCGATAATATCAATATCTGGACCCGCACAGACAACTCACGTGCCAATAATACCAGTATATGGATCCACACAGAGATAACTCACGTGCCAATAACATAATCCGTCGGGCATGGTCACAAGCCTCCAGTCCAAGCATATCATACATGAGCAATCAAATAAGTACACATGTATATGATAAATGAAATAAGATTCACATGCTCCTGGACCGGTATAAATAATACGCCATAGGGTAGGCATGTGCAAAGTGTGGTATCATAACTCAAATCAGTAAGTTAACGCATAATTAGTAACTACCCGATTTATTCAGGGAATCAGCCTATTTGTAACCTCAAGTATAGTCTAGATAGTTCTCAACAAAATGTACGAACACGAGAAACGTTATAACTTTATGCTTAACCATCAACTATAGGCATATCATAGCCTAAACATTTTCCCGAATATGAATACTTGCCTCGATGCCCGCACATGGCTCAAACTTCACATATATATGTATACGTACTCGTAATGGGTAGTCATCACAAATAATTAAAGAAACTAGTGCCTCCACTGAGTTTAAATAAAATGCTCGCCTCAAACAGGCCGCAACCCTGAAACAATATGCTTCTGAGAACTCGAGTTCCCCAAATTCATAGAACACATGAACCATCATAACTGATCACAACTCCAGCACTCGAATGACTATCACCTCCCTCATGCATGATCATCCCACTGGGAATATTTTCATAATTCTTCAGTTCCACATATCAATACTTTGAGTATCAACAGTCTACCAACCGGGTGAGTACCGCAATGCCAATGAACATCTGTAAGTCAAAACACAATGCCCTTTTTGAAATGCGCATCATTCTCAGGGATTACTGAGTAGTTATAATATTCGTATAAACTTCTGAAATTTACCATTCTATCTATAATTCGTGGTCTTGCTTTCCAGAATGAACTGCCACTTTGTACATGTAATTCTTAATCCTGCATAATACACCACATCTATTATGCCATCATGTGACAAGCGCGAGAATCTCATTATTAACTCTGAGTCAGTAGTATATTACATACCCGGTCAAGTAGAAACCTTCCATTTTCTCTAGTCCATGAGGAATTCACAATGCACAACATGTCTCCCACACCGGTAGAAAATATCTAGTTCAAACCATGGTAGAATCCATCAAGAACGCTTTCAAATCCATTTGCACATAACCAAGCTATCAAAACTGAATTCCTCTAACTCGACCAAGCCACACAGGTTACCAAAACCAAGAATCTTGCCACCGAAACATCTGTAAAGTCTCACCGCATCATAATTATCCCAAAAGAACTGAACATACCATTACCATACTGGTCTAGCCTACTACCCAGTTGTCCTATTCTTTTTTGAGTTTTTTCTGAAGTATCCTCAAATTGACACTTCTCCTTGTCAAAACACTATGATCCTTAACCAAAGCTCACTACAAGACATCCCAACATAAAACCACACTGCCCTAAGTCCTATAAGCCATTGTATTCTTCTTAAGCACCTACATAAATGCCACAACTGTAACATTCACTCTGAAAATACCTTTTGTGAATTTAAAATTATTCTTCTTACCTTTGTTATACTAAAAATATAGAATCCATAATCATACATAATTAATGCAAATCCCGACACTATTAAATGTAATCTCAGATTCTATTCATGCACAAATCCGGAAAAATTCTCGATTGCTATATAGAAATCTCGAACTCATTAGGAGTCACCCACTTTGCTCAAATCTAAATTGCACCGCCCAAACGGGCTGAAAGACACGTGCCTCATTAGCAAAACAACACTCGAAGAAGTAACCTTGCCTTAACACGACCAATAAAGTTCATACTTTGTGTGAACTACATCCTTCAAAATAACATCTTAATCATTCCATAATTTATATATTTTCATAAAGTGCAATGTAACCTGTATCCAAGAATTTCCTTATCCGAGTCATCCTCGATCTCCACCTCTACAAGTCATAACTAACCCACAAGTATGCCTCAGACCACAACTAAAATTTAACATATATCCATGATATTGAATTGTCATTAGCAGGCTCCCCACTTGGCTCAAAGCCATACAACAAAACACTCTATAATTCACAATACCCATACTTTATTACTGCCATAATACTGTAGCCAGTTCAACGAAAATTCTTCTCAATATTATGCAACACCCAACCATAAAATACCTTAATCATCCACTAAGTTCGCATTTATTCTCGTGACACTCAAGTCAACTTTCTCAACCAGATTCAAATTCAAGTCTCAACATATACGCCCCACTGGTAGAAAAGAAACTCTCTCTATTCATATTATAAGGAACACACCTACATGGATTACTCCGCAGGGGATAACCCATCTGCTTAGCCTCAAATTGGTATCTTGTTATACCCTTTCGCAGCCACAATTACTACACAATCACTTAATCTTTCTGAGTCCAAACATATTAACAAGACACGAGACTTTAATCTGCCCCACAATTTAACAACGTGAAAGATCCTTCAAAACATTCATACTCGAGATTGTAAGTCACATTAAAACGAAAATCAAGCACCTAATGGCCCTTCCTTTACATTTCAAGGAACTAATTCTCATCACATTCAAATCATTTTATCACATCCCATAGTCATATCATACTCATTACAAAGCCATTCTACTACTCATCGAGCCACAAATTTCACTCGTAGGGATATTACCGTACATATGAGTCCAAATGTACAAGTTACAACTAAAGCTACCGAGCCTAAGTTGCGGTTTAAACCTGGCCTCAAGTCCTCTAGACTGGCCCATCACTAAAACACATAATATACATCTCGAACCTCGTTCATGGAATCACAAGCCAGCAATGCACAGTTGATACTGAGCGCTCACATGCGCACATGAATTCGTGGAAGGAATTCAAAGAGTTATGTTTCAAGCTGAATCAATTCCGCACGATAGAATAGAAGAAAGTAAAATTTTCCTAAGGGTTCGGCAGCCTCTTGAAGATAAGTACAGACGTCTCCGTACCGATCCGCAAGACTCTACTAAACCTGCTCATGACTCGTGAGACCTATGTAGCCTAGGCTCTGATACCAACTTGTCACGACCCAAAATCTCACATGTCGTGATGGCGCCTATTTCAATACTAGGCAAGCAGACAATCTCAATAAACTGCCATATCTTTTAAATTTGAAAACATAATTATTAAATTCAGCGAAAGAAAATCTCACAAACACAAATATAAACATTCCCAAAATCCGGTGTCACTGAGTACATGAGCATCTAATATAAATACAGAGTCTGACTGATAAAACACTATCTGAAAGTATAGAACAATACAATAACTGAAAGAAAGAGAGACAAGGTCAGCGGACTCCAGGAAGCTACCTTGATAGTCTCCAACCGATAGCACTTTGAGATCTAACAGTCGCCGTATCCAAAAGTACCTGGATCTGCACACGAGGTGCAGAGTATAGTATGAGTACAACCAACTCAATAAGTAATAAGACTAACCTCTGGGCTAAAAGTAGTGACGAGCTCCGCAGGTACAGTCCAATATAAATAATGGTACAAAAAATGTATGCATGCTTTCAAGTTCAACAGTTAAACCCAATACAAGTGAAATAGATCGATATTGCATGATAATAGGAATATGACATCTAAGTAGAAAGACCTCATATAAATATTGGTCACAAATTATTCGGTCACTCGGTACTATTTATGGTCAATCCAGCCCAGGAATATTAAATCCCGTATATATATACACATTGACTGACAGTCAGTCACTCCATACCGTATAAGGCCAATCCAGCCATGGGGTAATTTATCCCTAATGTAAATGATGCAGACAAGATCCATGTCCAGGGAAAATTCTTCACAATATATAAATAAGGCAAGACCATGCCCTGGGAAGTCCATCCCGAATATATATAATCATATACGCTCACTGGGCGTGTGTACAGACTCCGAAGGGGGTCCTTCAGCCCAAGCGTGATATAAAGCCGTTATGGCCTACTGCAGGCGGGCAGTCCCGATCCGTATAATAATAAAGCTTATAAGGCCTGCTGCAGGTGGGCAGCCCCGATCCAGAACAATAAAGCCTATAAGGCCTACTGCGGCGTGCAGCCCGATCCCATAATAATAAAGCCTATAAGGCCTAATGCGGCGTGTAGCCTGATCCTATAATAATAGTATATATAAAGTCAATGTGGCCTGCTGCGGCGCGCAACTCGATCCCATAAATATCCTCACAATGGATGACTATGACTGAATGTGAAATGTACATTTTTAAAATAATTAATTCAATAGCAACACGACCCCATGAGTCCCAAAATATTGGCACGTAGCCTAAACATGATCTTTAATAATAGCCTCAGCTCAATTTCTCTAACACGTGGAACATGTTCAGATAATAACATGATTCATAAATTTTACAACTCCACTGCATTTATTTAAGTCATAATTTCTATAGTGCACGCCCACACGCTCGTCACCTAGCATGTGCGTCACCTCCAACAATTGATATAACACAATATTCGGGGATTCATACCCTCAAAACCAAGTTTAGAAGTGTTACTTACCTCAAACCATGTAATTCTTTACTCCGCTATGCCTTTGCCTCGCAAATTTGCGTCCGAAAGCCTCGTATCTAGTCACAATTAGTTCAATTCAGTCAATACAAATCAAGGAATTTATTCCATATGAAAATACTAATTTTCCAACAAAATCTGAAATTTAACTCAAAATTCGCCCATGAGATCCACATCTTGGAACCCGGCAAAAGTTATAAAATCCGAAAGTCCATTCAACCACGAGTCTAACCATACTAATTTTACCAAAATCCGACATCAACTCGACCCTCAAATCTTCAAATTAAACTGAGAGGGTTTTCTAATCTTTCCAACTTAATTCACCCATTAAATGTTAAAAACAATCATGGATTCAGGTAATTTGACCAATAATTAGTTAAGAACACTTACCCCGTTGTTTTTCTTGAAAATCTCCCAAAGATCGCCTCCTCCCGAGCTCAAATCCATCAAAAATCCCGTTTTCAGAACATAAATTTGCTGCCCACTCATTTACCCTATGCGATTGCGGAAAAATACCCGCGATCGCGAAGCACAAAATGTTTCCAGCCCTTTTTTACTCTATGCGATCGTGGCCATTCTCCCGCGATCGCAAAGCACAAATTCCCCAATAGCCTTGTCCAACTTCTTTTGGATAGCCTCTAGTATAACGGTCATAACTCTTTGTACACAACTCCAAATGACAAATAGTTTACATTTATGAAAACTAGACACAAAGGGCTACAACTTTTATTTATGGATCATCTCCAAATTCCTTATAGATTGCGAGATATAAGCTTCCAAAGTTGGGTCAGTGCAAAAGAAAATTTCCTCTACGCGATCGCGAAAGGCCTTCCGCGATCGCGATTCACTGGCCATTTTTTCCCATTTTATGCTTCTCTATTGCGGCCAATTCCACGCGATCGCATAGCACACTGTTGTAGCCCAAAGCCAGGAGCTTTAAATGGCCTAGAAATGGTCCGAAACCACCCCGAAACTCACCTGAGGCCCCCGGGACCTCAACCAAATACACCATCAAGTCCCAAAACATCATACGAACTTAGTCGAGCCTTCAAATCACATCCAACAACGTTAAAACATGAATCACACCCCAATTCAAGCTTAATGAACTTTGAAATTTCCATATTCTACAAACGATGCCGGAACCTGTCAAATCAAGTCTGATTGACCTCAAATTTTGCACACAAGTCATAAATGACATAACGGGACTATTACAATTTCCAGAATCGAATTCCGACCCCGATATCAAAAAGTCAACCCCCCGGTCAAACTTCCCAAAAATGCAAATTTTGGCATTTCAAGCCTAATTCCACTACGGACCTCCAAATAACTTTCCGGATACGCTCCTAAGTCCAAAATCACCATACTGAGCTATTGGAATCACCAGAATTCAAATCCGAGGTCGTTTACACATAAGTCGACATCCGATCAACTTTTCCAACTTAAGTTTTCAATTATGAGGCTGAGTGCCTCATTTTACTCTGAAATCCTTCCGGACCCGAACCAACTAACCCGATAAGTCATAAAATAATTGTAAAGCATAAATTGAACAGTAAATGGGGGAACGAGGTTGTAATACTCAAAACGACCGGCTGGGTCGTTACACATACCAAACAATTCCAAAACAAAACACGGACCTACTCAAGGCCTCAAATCAAATCAAACAAAAGCCCATGAATCACACCTCAAATCAAGCCTAAACAACTCGGAATGACCTCAAATTTTGCATGCAAGTCCCAAATGACGTAACGGTCCCGAAACCATAATATGAACCCGATATCATCAAAGTTAACTCTCGATTAGACCTATCAATCTTCCAAACCTTTAACTTTTCAACTTTTGTCAAAAAGTACCAAACCAACCTACGGACCTCCAAATCCGATTCTGTACACACTTAAGTCCAAAATCATCATACAAAGCTATTGGAATCATCAAAACATCGTTTTGGTGTCGTCTACACAAAAGCCAAACTTCGATCAACTCTTACAAGTTAAGCTTCAACCTTGGGACTAAGTGTCCCAATTCTCTCCAAAACCTCCTTGAAACCAAAACAATCTCCCCGACAAATCACGTAACTACAAAAACACATATGTAAAGCATTAAATAAGGGAATCGGGGATAAAATATTTAAAATGACCGGCCAAGTCATTACATTCTTCTTCTCTTAAACAATCGTTCATCCTTGAACGGATCTAGAATCATACCTGGAGTCTCAAAAAGGTGAGGATATCTACTTCGTATCTCCTACTCGGTCTACCAAGTAGCCTCCTCGATCGGCTGACCTCTCCAATGAACTTTCACAGATGTTATATTCTTCGACCTCAACTTTCGAATCGGTCGATCCAAAATGCCACCAGCTCCATATCATAAGTCAAATCCATGTCTAGTTGTACCGTGCTGAAGTCCAGAACATATGATGGATCACCATAATACTTCCGGAGCATAGAAACATAAAATATTTGGTGAACCCTTGATAGACTAGGTGGCAAGAAAAGTCTGTAAGCCACCTCCCAACTCTCTCAAGCACCTCAAAAAGACCAATATACCTAGGGCTCAACTTGCCCTTCTTCCCAAACCTCATCATACCCTTCATGGGAGAAACTCTGAGTAGAACCTTCTCACCCACCATATATGTAACATTGCGAGCCTTTTTGTCTGCATAAATCTTCTTCTTAGACTGTGCTTCAGCTTCACCTTCTCTAAAGCATCACAAACCAAATCAGTGCCCAATAACCTAGCCTCCACAGGCTCAAACCAACCAACCAGAGAACAACATCGCCTCCCATATAAGGCCTCATAAGGAGCCATATGGATTATCGATTGATAGATGTTATTATAGGCAAACTCTTCTAATAGAAGAAACTAATCCCATGAACCCCCGAAATAAATAACACAGGCACGTAACATATCCTCCAAAATCGGGATAGTGCGCTCGGACTGCCTGTCCGTTTGGGGATGAAATATTGTACTCAGCTCGACCTGTGTGACCAACCCTCGCTGCACTGCTCTCCAAAAATATGATGTAAATTATGTGCCTCGATCTGATATAATAGACATGGGCACACCATAATGACGAACAATCTCACGAATGTAAATTCGAGCCAGCTGCTCTAAGAGTAGGTAGTCATGACTGGATTGAAGCGTGCATACTTTGTCAGTTTATCCACAATGACCCACAGTGTATCAAATCTCCTCAAGTTTCATGGAAGCCCAACTACAAAATCCATAGTGATACGCTCCCACTTCCACTCGGTAATATCAAGACTTTGAAGCAAACCATTGGGTCTCTGATGCCCGTACTTCACCTGTTAATAGTTCAAACACCAAGCAAAAAGCTCAACAATATCCTTCTTCATCCTCCGCCACCAATAGTGATGCCTCAAGTCCTGGTACATCTTCGCGGCACCCAGATGAATGGAATACCGCGAACTATGGGCCTCCTCAAGAACAAACTCATGCAACCCATCCACATTCGGAACACAGATTCGACCATGCATTATTAACACCCCGTCATCACTAACAGTAACCTCATTGGCATTACCATGTTGCACCGTGTCTTTTAGGACAAGCAAATGGGGATCATCATACTAACAAGCCCTAATACGCTTAAACAAGGATGACCATGATACAACCCAAGCAAGAACTATGCTGGACTCCAAAATATCCAACCTCGCGAACCGATTGGCCAAAGCCTGAACATCCAATGCTAACGGTATCTCCCCAACTAGAATGTAAGCAAGACTCCCCATGCTCTCAGCCTTCCTACTCAAGGCACCGACCACCACATTGCCTTTCCCCAGATGATAAAGAATGGTGATAGCATAGTCCTTTAGTAGCTCGGACCACCTATGTTGGCTCAAATTCAAATCCTATTTCTTGAATAAGTGTTGTAGACTCCTATGATCCGTGAACACCTCACATGACATGCCATAAAGACTCCAAATCTTAAGCGCGTGAACAATGGTTGCCAACTCCAAATCATGTACTGGGTAGTTCTTCTCATTGGGTTTCAACTGATGTGAAGCATAAGCAATAACTCTACCCTCCTACATCAACATGCACCCAATGCCAATTCGAGAAGTATCACAATAGACTGTATAAGAACCCGATCCCGAAGGCAAAACAAGAACTGGAGTTGCAGTCAAGGCAGTCTTGAGCTTCTGAAATCTCTCCTCACACTATCAGACCACCTGAATGAGCTCCCTTCTGCGTCAATCTAGTCAATGGGGCTGTCATAAATGAAAAACCCTCCACAAAACGGCAATAATACCCAGCCAACCCAAAGAAACTTCAGATCTCAGTAGTAGAAGACGGTCTGGGCCAACTCTGAACTGCCTCAATCTTCTTTGGATCCATTTTAATCCCCTCACTGGATACTATATAACCCAAGAATGCCACTAAATTAAGTCGAAACTCACACTTGGAGAATTTAGCATATAACTTCTTCTCCCTTAAAGTCTGGAGCACAATCCTCAAATGCTGCTCACGATCTTCCCGACAGCGATAATACACCAATATATCATTAATGAAAATTATAACAAAAGAATCAAGATAGGGCTGGAATACCTTATTCATGAAGTGCATAAAATTTGTTGCGCATTAGTCAGCCCAAAAAACATTATCAAAAACTCATAGTGACCATAGCGGGTCCTAAAAGTCGTCTTTGAAATATCTGAAGCCTGAATCTTTAGCTGATTATACCTCGATCTCTAATCAATCTTCGAGAATATCGTAGCACCCTAAAGCTGATCAAATAAATCATCAATACATGGTAGTGGGTACTTGTTCTTGACTATAACCTTATTCAGCTGCATGTAGTCAAAACACATCCTCATAGAACCATCTTTATTCTTCACAAATAAAACTAGTGCACCCCAAGAAGACACGCTGGGCCTGATGAAACCCTTATCGAGTAACTCTTGCAATTGTTCCTTGAACTCCTTCAACTCCACTAGTGTTATGGGATATGGTGGCATAGAGATGGGCTGAATGCTCGGGCACCAAGTCACTACCAAAATCCATATCCTTGTCGGGTGGCATGCCCGGCAGGTCTGTAGGAAGCATATCTGGGAAATCCCTCACTACCAAAACTGACTCTATGGTACGAGTATCAGCACTAACTGTAACGATCTGACTTGTTGTTTTAAGAATTAACGCCCCGTTCAGTGACTTAAGGTCCCGATCAACTTTGTAATTGATTTTATTATTGGTACGTGAGTTGTCCATATGGTTATGAAAGAAATATGGGCACGAGGTGCCGGAGAAATATGATAATTTTATTATTAACACGTGAGTTGTCTGTGGGGTTGTGACAGAAATATGGGCACGAGGTGCCGTGAAAATATGAAAGTGGTCTAAGACCTATAATTTTTATGATTATGACATGAGGTGTCACATGGTGGCTTTTACTTAAAAGGAATTATATTCGAACGATTTGATTTGAAAGATTATATTCGAAAGCTATTTATTTGAAATAATTATATTCGAAAAATATTTATTTGAAAGAATTATATTCGTAAGATATTTATTTGAAGGAACTATATTCGAGATATATTTAATTGAAATGATTACATTCTAAAGCTTTTTATTTGAAAAACTTATAGATAAAAGGTGTATATTTTGAAGGACTTGATTAATTAGTGGTACTTGTGTTCTGTTTGAGTAATTATTATGGTATTCTTGTTGCCTTGTTGTTTATATCACTGTTGATTTTTGTTGCTATCATAGCTAGTTGTTTTCCAGTACTATTGTATACTGCTATATTGCACAGGTTATTTGACTAGTGAGTATTTTGACTGTACCTCGTCACTACTCCACCGAGGTTAGTCTTAATACTTACTGGGTACCGAATGTGGTGTACTCATACTATACTTCTGTATATTTTTGTGCAGAGCCAAGTATTGGAGATATCGGACTCAAACAGAGTTAGTGTGTTGATCGCAAGGGTTCAAGGTAGAGCTTCTTGGTCGTCGCAGTCCCTTGGAGTCTTTCCATTTTATTGTACTGTCAACTCTTATTCGAACAGTATTATATATTCGATCGTTGAGATCATTGCATGTATTCAGTTAGAGTTCTTGACTCAGTATTACCAGTCTTGGGAGGTTGTTATATTTGTTTTCGCTTTTGGTCTCGACATTTGTATTAAATTAAATTTTAAAAACAATATTGGCTCGAAATGTAACTGTAATCGACTTACCTAGTCTTAGAGACTAAGTGCCATTACGACGCCTGTGGTGGGATTTTGGGTCGTGACACTAACGTCCCTCATAAAGGCCAAATACGCCAAACACCCCTTCTCAGCCATCCATTGAGCATTCAAATATGAGATCACTCTACTCGAAACATGATCCAGGGAACCTCTCCACTCTACCCTAGGCAACCCCGGTATCGCCAACGTCACGGTCTTAGCGTGACAATCAAGGATAGCGTGACATAGTGACAACCAATCCATACCCAAAATTACATCAAAATCAACTATGCTAAGCAGTAAAATATCAACTCTGATATCATAACCCCCAATGGTGACCACAAAAGACTAATATACACGGTCTACCATAATAGAATCACCTACCAGTGTAGATACATGAACAAGTATCTCTAAAGAATCACGAGGTGTATCCAAATATTGAGAAAAGTATGATGACACATATGAATACGTTGAACCATGATCAAATAACACTATAGCATCTCTGTGGCACACGAAAACAATACCTGTGATCACGGCATCCGGGGGAACTCGACCCGTATGACCTCCACCCTGAGCTGGCTGAGCTGGCGGTGTAGCAACTACTGCGGGAGTCACAGTCTGGCCTCCTGGATGCACTGGACCTCTGTAATAACGGGGGCAATACTTTCTCACATGCTCCAACTCCCCACACACATAGCAACATTGAATCGAAGATGGCTGTGAGGCCTGAACCGGACCTTGTCAACTGGAATAACCAATGGAAGAACCCGGTACTAACGAACTCTAAACTGATGGAGTATGGTACGATCTCTGAGATGGGAGTGCACTAAATGATGACTGAACTAGATGAGCATTGCATGAACTGTTGCTAACTGAAAAACCATGAGGAATCTGACAAGTTACTTGAGCGAGCCTAAAAGGACGACCCTTGTTGTGATGTGACTCACCTCCAGATAAGGTACCACCAAAACCACCTAAACCATGGGGCCTCTTGCCCTCCCGCTCCTCTCGCTCAAGCCTACGAACCTACTCTAGGAGCCTAGCAATCTCAACCACCGGGTCAAACCTAGCATCTGTCTCGGCCTCTCGAGCCAAACTGTAAGATAGACCATAGTTGAGGCCATCAATGAACCTCATGATCCTCTCTCTCAGTGGGAACCAACCATAATGCATGACATGCCAAATCCAACAATCTCATCTCATACTGAGTCACAATCATATCTCTCTGGCGTAGCTGCTCATACTCCCTATGCAGCTCCTTTCTGCGAGTCTGTGGAATAAACTATTCTAAGAAGAGAACTAAGAACTTCTTCCATGTAAGCAGTGCGGTGCCAACTGGCCTGCCTGACTCATAGGTCTACCACCATCTGTAGGCTGCCCCTGTTAGCTGAAAGGTAGTAAAGGTAACTCAAGTGGTGTCCATAATACACGTTGTGCAAAGAATTCGATGACATCTATCCAGAAAACCCTGAGCATCATCTGACTCTGCTCCACTAAACTCGGGAGGGTTAAGCCTCTTAAATCGCTCCAACCTCTTCTGCTCCTCATCGAACATAGGTGGACCAACCTCGCCCTAAGCAGCAATAATTGACTGAACTAGTAACACCCCTGGTGTCTGATAACCTTGAGCTGGCTGCTCCGATGTACGGACAACGGGAGTCTCGGCTCCTCCCCCAGATTGTGAGGTAGTTGGTGTAACTGGTATCGTGCCTGCCTGAGCGAAGCACGTGCACACACTCAAGATTTGAGCCAATGCCTCCTGAGGACCAGGTATAATAATAGGTACCACTGGCGTCTGAGCTAAATTCACATGCTCAACAGTATCCAGAACCTGCTCCTCAACTGGAGCAACTAGTGGCTCCACAGTTGCTGCTCTAGCTGTAGTATGAGTCTCACCTCGGCCTCTACCTCAGCCCCGGCCTTTCGCGGCCCTGACTAGTGGTGTTGGTGCTTGCCCTCCTGATCCGATTGCACGGGTCCTCACCATCTAAGAGATAATAGAATAGAAAAGGTTCAAACTCTGGAAATAACAAATTCACACTACAAGAATGCAAGAAAGTGAAATTTCCTCATAGTTCGGTAGCCTCTCGAAGATAAGTACAAACATCTCCGTAGAGATCTGCAAAACTCTACTAAACTTGCTCATGACTCGTGAGACGTAGGCAATCTAGGGATTTGATATCAACTTGTCATGACCCAACTCCCACCGGAGCCAAGACGGTGCCTAACACTACTTGCTAGGTAAGCTAACAGTTTCACAATAACAATGAGCTCAATAAAACAGAACTTAATAAATCTCAATAGCAAAAATAACATGAAAAAATTGAGAAAGAGCATTGTAATACTACTACAACCATCCCAAAGATCTAGTGTCAACGAGTACATGAGCACTACGAAATATCAAATTACAAGGCCAAATACTCAATACAACTCTCTGAACAATAGAATAGTAATAACAGAAATAAATGAAAGAGAACTTCAAGGTCTGCGGACGACATATCAGCTACCTCGTAGTTTCCCAAAAGCTGGTACCAACAAAACTCTAGCAATCACCGCGTCCGAAAGTAGCTGGATCTGCACATGAAGTGCAGAGTGTAGTATATATACAACCGACCACATATACTCAATAAGTAACAAACCTAATCTTGGGCTAAAAGCAGTGATGAGCTTGGAAGAAGGGTCAGTATCCAATATCAATAATTAATAACAACTCATGATATAATGAAAACAGTTAAAGTAAATAACTCAAAGCTATCACGTTCAGCTCGTTCACAAGTAACGGAAATTTAGACATGATTTCCAAGTGTACAGTCAAAGCCCAACATAGATAAGATATTTCATTTACCAGTAAGCATGAGGAAAGTACATATCTATGCCTATATGTCAAATATACATGTCAAGTCAATATCATCACGGTGAAACCATCATGAGTAACCACACTCAGCATGCTCACAGTGCTTGGCATAATGCCCTTCACCATCACAGACAACTACTCTCGGCACTGTACGGGTGCCTGGCATAATGCCCCTCACCAAAGTACGTATATATCACTATATTTGCACTCGCTATAGTATCAGACTTCGGATGGGCGGATGCTGTCCCAAGTGCTAATAAATATCATATAATCCAATAGTGGGGCCTGGTGCACGTGTTGCCCCTAATCAGTACAAATGAGCCCAATATGGGCCTGGCGCACGCGTCACCTAAAAATCAATACCATATCGACTCTATGGCCCAACGCAGTCATCAACCGCTCAAGTATCAGTTAACCACATTTCACAGTACTCAATTCAATAGTGTTATACATATGAAGCATCTACAGCATTTGAGAAATCAAAACAAGAAATACTGAAAAGGAGATATCATACACGGATATAGCATCATGACTGAGAGCGTGTGTACAATTAAGGCAAATAGCTCAAAACAGTAAGAATATCCCTATCATATCTCAACCAAATAAGCACATAGCCTAGACATGATTTCTAACATGAATCAGATCTCAAATAATCATATAGGTATAGAAACCACGAGTGCAACGAGGCATGATAGCAAAACAAGTCTCATGGTAGACTAAAATCCACCTGTATTATGAATACCCTGATGTATGCATACACACCCGTTACCTAGCACGTGTGTCACCCCCCAAAATATCTCCATTATATACTTCTTAGGGATAATTACCCTCAAATCCAAGTTTAGATATGTTACTACCTCAAAATGTGCGGATCAATACTCCAGAAAGCCCTTCCCACGTGAATGGACCCCAAATGACTCGAATCTAGTTACAAATAACTTAATATCATCAAATAATTCCGTAGAAAATAATCCTAAACAACAAAGCTTCGATCTTTATCAATATAAAAAAGTCAACCCAAAAAATCAACCTCAGGCCCGCACCCCGAAATACGCCAAAACTCACAAATTCTGAACACTCATACAAATACGAGTCCAACCATAAAAATTTCATTCAATTCCGACCTCAAATCGACCTTCAAATCATCAAATTTCATTTAGAAAGGTTTTTACTAAAATCCTCAACTTCTTTACTTAAATTCATCAATTAAATGCTAAATATAAGAGTGGAATCATGGATAATGGACAAATCTGAGTTAAAAGAAATACTTACTCCAATCTAAATTATAAATATTTCCTCCAAGATCGCCCAAATCCGAGCTCTCTAACTCAAAATGTGATAAAATAACCAAAACACTCGAAATAGAGTACTTAAAATTTTGCTGCATCGCGATCGCAGAACTATCCCCGCGATCACGAAGAACAAACTTCCAGCTCCTCCAAAGACCCTACGCGAATGTGAGGCCAAGGACGCGAACACGAAGCATAACACACTCCTGACCCTATGCGAACGCGGGGAACACATCGTGATCGCGAAAGCTTACAGCCAGACGCCCCAGCCGGCCTCCCTTCTACGCGAATGCATCGACCTTCACGTGATTGCGAAGACCACTTGGCCCAAAACATTGCGACCGCGATTACTACTTCATGAACGAAGAAAAACCTGCCTACCATAAAAAATTACCCTACGCGATCACGAAAAAGCAAACCAGACATTAGAAATCAACAATGCCAAAACATGAAGAAATGGTCCGAAACCCATATGAAACACACCCGAGACCCCTAGGGACCCTGTCCAATCACACCAACCAGTTCCAAATATAACATGGACCTACTCGAGGTCTCAAATCACACCAAGCAACATCAAAACCACGAATCACACATCAATTCAAGCCTAAGGAACTAAACCAGATTTTTGAATTCAAAACGTATGACCTTAAATTTTGCATGCAAGTCCCAAATAAAGTCACTACAAGAATCGGGCTTTCGGTGGCGACACATATCGCCACTGAAACTAGAAAAGGCGCCACAAAAGGGTATTTGTGGCGACGCCGTGGTGACCCCCTAGTCGTTGACTATACTAAGTGGCGGATACTTATTAGCGGCGACCATTCAATGTAGCCACAAAAAAATATATATTAGCGGCGACCTTCACCGCCACCAAATTGACCCATGAAAGTTCTTCAAAAAAGGGTTGCCACTGACAATGGTACGTTTAGTGGCGACCAACTCGCTACCAAAGACCTACAGTAGCAATATCAAGTCGCCACAGAAAGTGTTTAATTTTTCTTAAGTTGCCACTGAAACCTATTATCTGTGGCAACTTGGGTCGCCACTGAAGTATCTTTTTTTAAAAAAAGAAAAATAATTGGCAGCTAATTTTACTACTTTACCCAACAACATATCATATTATAAGAAACACCACCAAATACAATTGAAAAAAATGACATGAACTTTTCATTACCATCTATTCTACAAAGTATACACCACTCCATAATACATTCAATTGTGCATAACACATGGAAAACATGGGTTGAGTATGATTTCATCTGTATGTTTATTTTTATGACTATTTCAGCTTCACCTCTTACAAATTGAAGAATGTAATAATATCCTATATTCAACTATAATTTGTTGTATTTACTTTACATTATATAAATCATAATAAGTTTATTTTGTTAATAACAAACATTAAGGAGAGTAATTGCTTATTCAAACCACTTAATATTTATAATGTGAATTATAATTAATTAGTAGTTTATTTCTATTGTAGTATTTTAATAGTTGCGATGATTCTTGGATCAATAGAACTGGAAGAGGAGGATTAATCGAATATATAAGATAAACAATGCAAGAATTCTTGGAAGCTGTAATGCCTTTCTTGGGTATTAAAAGGTCACCAAAAACATTATCTTTCCTGGCGAGTAAGTCGCCACAAAAACTCTTGTTATTGGAAACAAAAATTCAGTTAATATTTGTGGCGACTTATGTAAAGTCGCCACCAAAACAATCACTTTTGTGGCAACTATTTTTTATCGCCACAGAAACTTTTGCTTTTGTAGCGATTTTACGGGTTGCCACTACAAATATCATGTTCTGTGGTGACCTTAAGAAGTCGCCACGAAAATCCTTACTTGTTGTGGCAACTATAAGGGTCGCCACAAATCGTTGACACTAAAAATCCTATTTCTTGTAGTGAGTAACAGACCTATTCCAACTCCCGAAACCACAATCTGAACCGGATATCATCAAATCAACTCTCGGTCTAACCTATCAATCTTTCAAATTTTCAATTTCCTAACTTTCGCCAAAAAGCACCAAACCAACCTACGGGCCTCCAAATCCAATTCTGGATACACGCCTAAGTCCAAAATTACCATACAAAGCTATTGAAATCATCAAAACATCATTCTGGAGTCGTCTGCACAAAATTCAAACTCCGGTCAACTCTTACAACTTAAGCTTCCTACCTTGGGACTAAGTGTCCCAATTCACTCAAAAATCTCCTTGAAACCAAACCAATCCTCACGGCAAGTTACACAACCACAAATATACATATGTAAAGCATCAAATAGGGAAAACATGGCTAAAATACTGAAAAAAACTGGTCGGGTCATTACATAATATTAATTCAAAAAAAAATATAATGTATCTCATTAAATCTTAACAAAAGAAAGTACTAATTAAAAATATTAATGTCATAGTAACTTAAAAAATAAACTTATATTGTTTGAAATAAATGAGTAATGTATAACTAATCCAGACGAATGATGGTTTTCAAATAATTTTCGCAACTTTTCATTATTTTGAAATCTTTCACCCCTAAATTATCGAATATTAGACTGTATGACCTGAAATTATAAAATAACTGTATCAAAAGATGAAATATAATATGAAAAGATATTCTTTGTCAGCCAACTCACTCACCTAACATCTATAAGCAGAAGTAATCAGAACTCAAAAGCAGTAAATAGAAAACCCAACAGATAGAAGTAAGTTACCATCCAATAAGTTAGGAGGAACACATGCCATTGCAATTAGCCATACACTACACCTAAGTTTTGGCATACAAAGTTCAGTTAAGATTTAGCTAAAGGTCAGGAATTACAGCAAATCAAACAAAAGTAACAAGTGATTAAAAATGAGCTAAGGTAAGTTAGAGCGGAAACTAAAACCACCTCATACTAGTAAGCTCAAAAATTAATGATTTTTTTATTCTTCACTGCTTTGAGAAAACAAATTTTAGTTGATGTTCATCTACTTGATCAAATAAGTTAGAAAAACTCTCCTCTTTCCTTGACTCTTTATGTCCATTATAGTGCCTTCTGAGACCAAAGCTAATAGAAGAACCCATGAGCATGTTTGCTGCTTTATCCTTTATTTCCTAAACTTAGATTGTTTACAAGCTTAAGAAGTTTCATACAACTACTGATACTTAAAGCCTCACTTTTGATATCTTCATCTGTATCTCTTTATGATATATTTTTATTTAGTGAAAAAAGGGCGACTTTAATCTTCCTAAGAGTGTTTTTCTACTTCAACAATTTGTATGTGCATCAGATTCAGCTACTATACGATCCAAGCAGTAATTGGTGTTTTTCAATAAAAGTTCTCTTTCGACTATTGACTTTTATTTTCACCTCCTTTTGTGTTATGATTAATCAAACTTTCACACTTGCTTGGACTTCGTTTTATAAGTCTTTAATTGTACTTTTTCCGTCAAATAACTAAGAAAAACTCACCTTCACTCTTATGTTTCAATTGTATAATATAATTTTTTTTATTCCAATAAAAGATACCCTCTGCCCGTCTTTACTCTTATGCACTAATTCCTTAGTATAGGTTTGTTAAGTGTCATGAATCGTCTTTGGTTTCACCAAATTATTCTCTTTTCAGAACCCCCTTCAGTTTTATTTCCTAAAAACCAATGTCAAACAACTTTTATTCCACATGAAGAATTCTCATCAGTTGAATTTGAAAGCACTCTTCCACATGTAACAAATCCTCTCATACTTAGGCTAGTATTCTCTATACCCCCTAACCTTTTAGTGGTTGCTTGTGCTTTGTTTGGTTCACGAACAGCAGACAGAAGCATCACTCAACCAAAAAAACAATCCCTAGAAAGTCATGATTGTCATCAACAAGAAGATAGGTGCGTCGTGCAACAGCAACTACTACTAAATGTAAATAACAAATATATATAACTCCTTTAACTTGATTTAAGCTTAACAAATTTGAATGAGTTATTCATTCAAACAAAGGATTAAACTATAAAATCCGCATCCATATTACTTAGCAAGGATAGAACTAACAGAGAAAAAGAGTTGATTTTAGTAACGAGAATCTAACAACTAAAATTACAGAAAACAAACAGCTTGGTGTTTGGGAAGTATCTTGAAGCCAGCAAGAAGAAAAAGCGAGCATGGACTCTTAAAAGGTTCATTGGGACAGATAAGCATGGTAGATGTCTTTGCATTAGAAGGATTTATAAGAATAAAACTTATTTTATCTTGCTACACATGTATTTTGTTGCTCCCAAGTATACGTGGTCGACAAGTAATATAGGATTGTAAGTCCAGATATCGCACTCACAGGGATTTGTGATTAACTATCAACTAAATTAAACCTAAATAATTAATCTATTCAAGTGACTCATAAGGTGTGATTATTTAACTAAACAAATCTAGAGTAGTAAACTAAGCGATTAAAAACAATAAGTCGGCAATATTAGAGACGAATTCAATGGGAGAAAATATTCTAGAGCTATGAATTAGCTAACAATCCCGTTGAGTTTTCCACTTAAATTATCTAATTAATTTATCTGGTTTATTAATTGACAGGATTAATATTGCTTGTAGCCTTCTCCCGAAGTACTACTCGCGTATTCAAGATAACCTAACGCCTATATTCCTATGGAAGTAGGATTAACAAGAATGCATTAATAATTTCCGTATAATAACAAAGCAAGGTGATTAGGTATATTCATATCCTAACCGCAAATTCGTTCCCGATACTCAGGTTCAAGATCTCGCTCTACTCAATATTATATGCAATCTAGAATTCCCTCTCCCGAGTTCAATCCTAGATTCGTAGATAGTATTTAATTGGTGATCAAGCAATCAAATAATTAAGCACAAGATTGAATAAATAAACCAATATGATAAAATAATAAGAACAATTTCAACTTCGAACGACAATGTTCATGTAGCACCCAAAACTCCAGAATTAAGAAACTGTGAAACTAAAGGAAGAGAAGAGAAGAAAAACTAGTTAGAAACCTCCTCCAAGTGGTGTGTGTTCCTCCACGTGAATTCTCCTTTAAAATATATTAGATATCCTCCAAATTAGGTTTAGACTTGCTTTTTATACGAGTTGGGAGGGGTATAGATTTACATATATTCTGATAGCAATGTTGCTATTTATATTGATAAGTGTTAATTCAAGCCAATAAGATGTTAACCATGTGTTTGTATTATATTACTTAATTTTATTGTAAAACTATTATATACAAATATGAAGATTTGATTGTGTAATTGAAACACCTAAAACATTTCTATTATTAAAAAGTAGGCAGACTTTCTTTCTTACAGAGATTTTGTACTTATTTTTCTACAAACTCGTTACGACTCGAAATTCCCACCTTCGGAATCGTGATGACGCCTAACATTTCACTTGCTAGGCAAGCCAACGTTAGAATAATCTTAACTATTTTTAAACAAATCAGATTAAACAGAAGTCAATTACTGAAATAAAGTGCGGAAGACCATAACAACCGAATCATCAAAATACATCCCCGAATCTGGTATTACAAGTGTACGAGCTACTACAACAATACAAATAAAGGTTTGAATAGAATTCAAGTTATTTGAAAGATAATACACAACTAAGATAAGATAGAAGGGGACTTCAGAGTTGCGGACGCTATGCAGTTATACCTCAAATCTCCTCTGAGTAGCTGAATCCAAGCAAGTCTATGGTATGCCGTTGGGACCAACTCTAAAATCTGAACAAGAAGTGCAGAGTGTAGTATGAGTACAATCGACTCCATGTACTCTGTAAGTGTCGATCCTAACCTCGACGAATTAGTGACGAGGCTATGACAAGACACATACGTAAACAACATGTACAAGTATATACAAATGCGAAGCAACAATGAACACAATAATTAACCATTTACAAAGTTGGGAGGGAACATGCGAAGGGGAATGATATAAAAATCTCAACAGGAGAAGTGTCACGTAGCAGCCAATTAATTCACCAACAATAAAATAAGTAGCTGATAATATGAAAATGACACGGCACCACTCTTCGTGCTTTTACTCTCCTTCTTCCTATGAAATGATAAATAAATAATATGAGCGGCACGGCATCACCCTTCGTACTTTAACTCTCTTTCTTGTCACAGTATGATGAAATAAATAATTTAAATGACACGGTATCACCCTTCGCGCTTTGACTCTCTTCCTCACTTTATAAATCAATAAATAATAATGTGAAATTGGTACGGCATCACCCTTCGTGCTTTTACATTCTTCCTCACCATGACAGTAATAATATAATAAGTATAAATGGAATGGCATCATCCTTCGTACTTTTACACTCTTTCTTACCATGAAAATGATAATATAAATTCGGAAGAGTATTAAAATGTGGGGATATATACTTATCGATCAATTCAATACCAGAATACCGATCTCACCTTTCAAAATTATTCAACAATAATTAAATTAGCAATAATTTCATGAAAAATGATCAAATAAATAATAATAAACTTAAGCACGAATATATTAATTTAATAGGCAATTATCCACAATAAACAAATTCCACTCGCATGCTTTTACTCAACCACAACGCATAAGTACTCGTCACCTTATATATACGTTGTACCCGCACGATAAATCATGTAGCAAATAGACAAATAAGTTCTACTCTCTCAAGTCAAGGTAGACCACGACACTTACCTCGATTTGCAACCAACTCAAGATTCCAATAAACCTTTGCCTCGCGAATTGATGTCTGAACGCCTCGAATCTAGTCACAAACAATTCAATATACGCAACACGAATTATAGAAACCAGGTCTATATGAAAATACTAAATTTTCCAATTAAAATCTGAAATTCAATTCAAAAATCAACAGTGGATCTCATGTCTTGAAATGCGATAAAAGTTACAAAATGTGAACGCTCATTCAACCACAAGTCCAACCATATAAATTTTACCCAATTCCGACATCAACTCGACCTTCAAATCCCCAAATCTTATTTTCAATTTCCTAGGCCCAAATCCTCGAATTTCACCTAAAAATAAGCAATCTAGTTGGAATAATAGATGATAATTTAATATTATTGACTAACAATGATCACAAGTGACTTACCTCAAATTTTTCCGTGAATCCTCTCTCAAACATCGCCTCAACCCATGTTGGAAATGTCGAAAATGACAAAAATTGTCGGAACCCTCTGTTTTTAACACTGTCAGTGTTTCCGCATCTTCGATGCACTTGGCCGCATCTGCGGTCTCGCAGATGCGAGGATGGTTGGCGCTTCTGCGGGCTGGCTCACTTCTGCAGACAAGACTCCACTTCTGCGGACTCGCTTCTACGGAGGAGTTGTCCGCTTCTGCGAAGAAGTCTTCCCCATCGCCTTCCGCTTATGTGGCTTCGTAGATGCGGCAAAAGCTCCGCACCTGCGCACACTGCCCAGCTCCTTCCCACTTCGCTTCTGCAAGCCCAAACTCGCTTCTGCGAGCTCGGACCTGCTAGATAATTTTTGCAGGTGCGGTCGTATCAGTAGGCAGCAAATTCCTAGCTTTGTTCCAAGTCCAAATTTGATATGTTAACCATCTAAAACTCATCCGAGGCCCCGGGGACCTCAACCAAATATACCAACAAATCCTAAAATATCTTACGAACTTAGTCGAAGCCTCAAACCACATCAAACAATGCTATAAACACGACTCATACCCCGATTCAAGCCTAATACAACAACAACAACCCAGTATAATCCCACTAGTGGGGTCTGGGGAGGGTAGTGTGTACGCAGACCTTACCCCTACCCTGGGGTAGAGAGGCTGTTTTCAAATGACCCTCGGCATCCTTCCCTCCAAGAACTCCCCACCTTGCTCTTGGGGTGACTCGAACTCACAACCTCTTGGTTGGAAGTGGAGGGTGCTTACCATCAGAGCAACCCACCTAATAAAACTAAGAAATTCCAACTTCTACATTCGATGCCGAAACCTATCAAATCAAGTCCGATTGACCTCAAATTTTGCACACAAGTCATAAATAACACAACGGATCTATAAAAATTTTCAGAACTAGATTCCGACCCCAATATGAATAAAAGTCAATTTGTGGTCAAACTTTGAAATCTTTAAGCCTTCAAGCTTCTAGTTTTCGTCAACCGGCAATAATTCAAGTTAGGGACTTCCAAATTTGATTCTGGGCATACGCCCAAGTTTCAAATTACGATACGGACCTATCGGAACTGTCAAAATAGTGATCCGGGTCTGTTTGCTCAAAATTTTTACCGAAGACAACTTAAGTGAGTTTTAAAGCACTATTTCACATCTTTATCAATTTTTCACATAAAAGCTTTACCGAAAAATATACAGACTGCGCACGCAAGTCGAGGAATGCTAAATGGTGCTATTCGAGGTCTCAGAACACAAAAATAGATATTAAATTTAAAGATTGGTCATCACAAAACTATAACATTTTCTAAACAAAAATAAAATCATAAATCCACAATTAAAAAGTTTTGGGCAACCTAAAGCACAGGCTTTATTAGCCTCCCCTTCGAGTGTAGGATGAATGAGATTTCCTCTGTCCTTAACAAGGTCTATGATTCCACTTTTGAAGTCTCGGAATGAAAAAATCCTAGCATGAAATGTTTCTCCTTTTAACTCTTTGCGAGTCCGAATTAATCGAGTACCGAGAATCCAATGTTAAACTAAGAAAACATAATTGGATTGATTTCTCTGGAGAATTTATGAATAAATCAACAGGAAGCCGTTGAGATCTAGGAATGAAAAAGGAGGAGTGGGTTCCACGTTGTATGCTTTTCTGTGCAAAAGTTTCACAACTCATTTCTGCTGGCTTTTTACAAGAAAATGTTCGCCAACTAAAAAGAATATATCATCTTCAAACACTATTGTAGGTTTGATCATCACAAGTTCTAACTGCGGCCTCATGACGATCAATAAAGAAAGAAAGGTAAATTAAATGGGAATAAATATGAACAAGAATATATTTAAGGTATAGCAAATTATTAATGGATATCTTTTCCATAACTTTTTGGTTATCGATTGAACACAACAGCCACTATTAGAGCATTTCCACCTCTTACGTCGAGAGAGTCACAATCATCATTCTAGCTTAGTTCATTTTCTTTTCTTGGAAAGTTTTGTTGAGCATATTTTTAGCTTATTTATGTCTTTAAAAACGAAATTAAGGCATATAACGAATATTGAAATGGTTTTGGAGTCTGTGTTTTAGACTTTTAGTGTGAAAAGCATAGATGTGTCCTTCCTTGTCTTGCACACAAAGTTGCACATTTTTACTAACTTTATGCTAACTTGTAGGATTGAATCAAACATATGTATTTTTAGATTACTTTATTCTCCGTTAGTTGTTTTTTAATCATCTGGTGTCCGCATCTCCTTGGCATGATTAAACGCGTGTGGTCTTAAAAGTATCATAGAATTTAATTTATGATCGGTTATTTTATTTTTGCTTTCTGCAGGTAGGTGATGCAAATTTATGCTTTCTTTATTTTAATCGGATATTAATTGCTTGGATGTGTAATATGGCCATTAATTTGGTTTCTTCTCAAGTGGGCTAAATTTTCATAACATTTGCCATGACATAATATCCACTATAACAAAATTTGTGGATCATAACATTTGCCATGACATAATATCCACTATTAGGCCAAGAATATTTTGCGATAAATAGAGGAGTTTCTCCTCATTTGCAAATACACCAATTCAAGAGCTTTTCACTCGTCTTTCTTTTTCCTCCTTTATTTCATTATAGAGTATTTTGTAAGAGAGTGAGTGTTGGGAAACACTTGTGTGAACCCTTTCTTTGGAGTGATCTTATGAGGTTATTCTCTTGGGGTATTTGGGACTAATTAGAGTATTTACTCTAATTTTGTACTCTCTTTTGTACTCTTGTTGGTATAATAAAATTGCTCCTCTCCGTTTGTGGACGTAGGTCACCATGACCGAACCACGTTAAATTTGTGTCTTCTTTATCTTCTTTAATTGTCGTTATTATCAACTTGCATTGTCTTTGTTATTGTCATTATAATATTATTTGGCTAAATTTCACACTACCCGATTTCTTGATCCTAACAAATTGGTATCATAGCCAGATCTAACCGGGTTAGTTTAAATAGCCAAAATGACTCTAACAAATTCTTATGTTGAGAAATTTGACCGAAGTGCAAACTTCGGAATGTGATAACTAAAGATGGAAGCTATCCTAATTCAGGATGGCTTAGATTTGGCACTGCATGGAAATGAGAAGATGTCGGATAAAATGATGGACGAGGAGTTTGCCGTCATAGACAAAAAGAAAAAAGCAGGTATTATTTTAAATCTTTCAAATGAGGTTTTGCATGAAGTTGCAGCAGAAAGCTCAGCCAAATGCATATGGAAAAAGCTTAAAACCCTATATATGAAAAGAATAGGAGAAAACAGCTTTACCTAAAGCAAAAACTCTACACTTTCCGTATGGCTGAAGGTACCTTTATACTTACACATCTTGGTACTTTTGATTCTCTCCTTATGGATTTAAGTAATATAGATGCTGAAATCAAAGATGAGGATCAAGCTGTGTTATTACTTGTTTCCTTACCCTCAGTCCTTTAAACATATAAGAGATACTATGCTTTATGAAAAGGATAATATCTCTTATAAAGATATCAAATCTATTTTGAAATCAAAAGAACAAATAGATAAAGATAAGGGAACCAAGGGGAATGCTTATTCATAAGAGGTAGATCCAATAAGAAAGATTCAAGTAGTGAGAAACCTAAATCAAGGTCAAAATCCAGATACAGAAATGTCATGTGCAAATATTGTCATAAGAAAGGTCACATTATTTCTGAATGCTTTAAATTGAAAAACAAAGAAAAGCATACAGAAAAGAAAAATAAGCACAAAAATACTGACACTACCGAAGCAAGTGTAGCTGCTGATGAGACTGAGAAAACTATTGTTTTAGCAACTAATAATAGTTTCAAATCTAACAATGAGTGAATTTTAGATTCAGGTTGTTCTTATCATATGTGTCCCAATCGGAATTTATTTACCACATATGAATCTATTGGAGGTGAAGTTGTGTCTTGTTGGGCAATAATGTTGCCTGCAAAGTTATTGGAAAATGTACAGTCCAAATTAAAATGCACGATGGTGTGGTGAGAACTCTCACCGATGTTAGACATGTTCCTGACTTGAAGAAAAATCTCATCTCATTGGGCACTCTAGAATCTCTTGGGTGCAAGTACACAGGTGAAGGTGGAGTTCTGAAAATTTTTCATGGTGCTCTTGTGATCATGAAAGCACGCAGATCTGGTACGTTGTATACTCTTTTGGGATCTACTGTTACAGGTGCTGCTGCAGTTTCAATATCAGATAAATCNTAAAGCACGCAGATCTGGTATGTTGTATACTCTTTTGGGATCTACTGTTACAGGTGTTGTTGTAGTTTCAATATCAGATAAATTAGATTCTGACATCACCAAATTGTGGCATATGCGATTGGGGCATATAAGTAAAAAATGTCTTTCCATCCTCAGCAAAAGACGTCTCTTATGTGGCCAAAGTATCGAAAATATGGAGTTCTGTGAATATTGTGTGTTCGAGAAGCAGAAAAGAGTTAGCTTCAAATCTCCAGCGATTCATAGAACAAAAGGTACTTTGGATTACATTCATTCAGATCTTTGGGGTCCTTCACGTACCCCATCAAAAGGTGGTGCCAGGTATATGTTAACTTTCAATGATGATTATTCAAGGAAAATTTGGGTTTATTTTCTGAAAAATAAAAGTGAGGTTTTCATAAATTTCAAACAATGAAAAGTTTTGATTGAGAAGAAAACAGGAAAACAGGTTAAGCGGCTTAGAATAGATAATGGCTTGGAATTTTATAATGATGAATTCAACGAATTTTGCAAGAATGAAGGAACTGCTCGACATCGTACTGTGAGAATGACACCTCAGCAAAATGGTATGGCAGAAAGGATGAATAGAACTCTTTTGGAAAGGGCTCGTTGCATGATTTTAAATGCTGGTTGACAAACGCCTTTTGGGCAGAAACTATCTCTACAGCTTGTTATATTGTCAACCGAGCTCCTTTTGCACCTTTGAACTTTAATACTCCAGCGGAAATGTGGTCAGGTACTCCTGCTAATTATTCTGATTTAAAGATATTTGGTTGGCCTGTATACATGCATGTAAATGATGGAAAATTAGATCCAAGGACTAAAAAGTGCATTTTTCTAGGGTATGCATCTGGGGTGAAAGGATACCGAATATGGTATGCTGATCCCACGGCATAAAAATTTATAATTAGCAGAGATGTAACCTTTGATGAATTCTCTATGTTACATTCTAGAAAAGAATCTTCTAGTTCTTGTAATACATATAAAGGAAAGAGTACACAAAACCAGGTGGAGATTGAGATTGGCATTCCTTCTGAGCCAAGCTCATCAACTTTGGAGCAAAAGACAGTTGGAACTCCTAAAGTTGAGACAGAAGTTGAGACTCCTGAAGTTAAACCATAAGAAGATGAGTATTCTATAGCCAAACATAGACCAAGAAGAAAAGGTAAATAACCATTAAAGTTTGGAGATTATGTTGCATTTGCTTTTTCAGTTGCACAGAAAACTGAAGAAATTGGAGAACCATCAAAATATTCAGAAGCAGTTTCTGGTGCTGACTCAGCCAAGTGGCTGATTGCAATGAATGAAGAAATTGAGTCTCTCCACAAGAATGGTACTTGGTCTCTTGTGAAGCCGCCATCAGGGAAAAGAATTATTGGTTGCAAATGGGTCTTCAAGAAAAAGGATGACATTCCAGCAGTTGAATATGCGAGGTATAAGGCATAATTAATTGCGAAGGGCTATAGTCAGGTACAAGGAGTTGATTTTAATGATATTTTCTTACATGTTGTTAAACATAGCTCTATTCGTGTCTTGGTTGCCTTAGTTGCCATGTATGATTTGGAATTAGAACAACTTGATGTTAAGACAACTTTCTTACATGACGAACTTGAGGAACAAATATACATGCATCAACCCGAAGGATTTGAAATTGAAGGAAAAGAAGATCATGTTTGCTTGTTGAAGAAATCCTTGTACGGATTAAAGCAGTCTCCAAGACAATGGTATAAAAGGTTTGATTCCTTTATGTTGGGTCATGGTTATTCGAGGAGTATGTATGATAGTTGTGTTTACTTCCGGATGTTAAATGATGGTTCATTTGTGTACCTATTATTATATATTGATGATATGCTCATTGCTGCTAAGGATTTAACAGAAATTCACAACTTGAAAAGTCATCTGAAAAGTGAATTTGAAATGAAAAATTTGGGAATAGCTAAGAAAATTCTTGGCATGGAGATCAAAAGAGATCGAAAAGCCAACAGGCTATTTCTGACCCAAAAGAAGTACTTGGAGAAAGTCTTGGAGAGGTTTGGCATGAAAGATGCTAAACCAGTTAGTACCCCTGTTGTTGCTCATTTTAAGTTATCAGCTGCTCAGTCCCCGCAGTCAGAGGAAGAAGAGAGGTACATGGCACATGTTCCTTATTCCACTGCAGTCGGCAGTATTATGTATACAATGGTTTGTACACGTCCAGACATTTCACAAGCAGTGAGCATGGTAAGCCGATATATGGCTTGCCCTGGTAAAGTACATTGGCATGCTGTGAAATGGATTCTCAGATACTTGCGAGGTACATCAAACACATGTTTGGAGTTTGAGAGAAATACTAACACTTTGGTTGATTTTGTAGACTCAGATTATGCAGGTGATCTTGACAAAAGAAGATTACTAACAGGCTATGTATTTTGCAACGGTGGTTGCGCTATTAGTTGGAAAGCTACATTACAACATGTAGTAGCTTTATCTACTACCGAAGCAGAATATATGACAGTGATCGAGGCGATCAAAGAAGCTTTATGGTTGAAGGGTCTATTTGCAGAACTCAGTTTACACCAAGGTGGTATTACCATTTTCTGCGATAGTCAAAGTGCCATTCACTTGACTAAAGATCAAATGTATCATGAGAGGACGAAGCACATTGATATAAAGTATCATTTCATCCGAGAAACCATTACTGAAAGAAAAGTCTTTGTTTAGAAGATCAACACTAGAGACACTCCTGCTGACATGTTCATAAAACCTCTTCCAGTGTCCAAGTTCAAGCTTTGCGTGAACTTGATTGGCATTTATAAAGAATGATTTTGCCCATTGGATTTTTTTGCGGAGAAGGTGGAGCAAATTTACTATATATAAGTCGAAATTAAGCCAAGGTAGAGATTTGTAATATGGCCATTAATTTGGTTTCTTCTCAAGTGGGCTAAATTTTCATGACATTTGCCATGACATAATATCCACTATAACAAAATTTGTGGATCATGATATTTGTCATGACATAATATCCACTATTAGGCCAAGAATTTCTTGCTATAAATAGAGTAGCTTCTTCTCATTTGCAAACACACCAATTCAAGAGCTTTTCACTCTTGTCTTTCTTTTTCCTCCTTTATTTCATTATAGATTATTTTGTAAGAGAGTGAGTGTTGGGAAACACTTGTGTGAACCCTTTCTTTGGAGTGATCTTGTGAGGTTATTCTCTTGGGGTATTTGGGATTAATTAGAGTATTTACTCTAATTTTGTACTCTTGTTGGTATATTAAAATTGCTCCTCTCCGCTTGTGGACATAGATCATCTTGACCGAACCACGTTAAATTTGTGTCTTCTTTATCTTCTTTAATTGCCGTTATTATCAACTTGCATTGACTTTGTTATTGACTTTATAACATTGTTTGGTTAAATTCTGTATTACCTGATTTTTCGATCCTAACAGAATGTGAATCACGATTACTATTTGACTTGCTTTTCTTCTCCTATGATATTGATAAGTCGAGCCTTCTCTCGTGCTTATATTAAGAGGTCAACAATCGAGTTATTTATTCATAATTTCACTTCGCTTGGAGTAAATTGCTCCCTGCTAAAACGTTTTTTATTTCTAATCTCGAACTCAAAACCTCTAATTAAGGATAGAGATCTAAACCATCCATCATGTCCGACGAGTTTCCGTTAGTTCACTTCACTCCCTCAAACGTGAAATTTATACTTCGATTGCACAAAACGTTAGCTCGCCCCATACTTTTCCTAGTAAAAACGTGCTCAGATAGTATTGGATTGATTCTCAAGTTTTTATTGGTCTTGACTTTTCAGAAGTGAGTCCATTAATTAACCTCATCTTCATCCACCGTTTTACGATAAGAGATTGCATATAAAATCAAGCTTACATAAGGTTTGAAGTTTAACCTGATCATAACCATTTGACCGAAACCTGAGGTCTAAGAAATGCACAGTTGTATAGGGATTCGAGCATGTTAATTATTCTTGAAGTCTTTTCGAAAATTACTATTGTTTAGTGATTATTAATTTTTTATAGCTACCATATATATAATTACTTTCGATAGCTACTATTCAGTTATTATGATAATGTATTCGTTGTATTCGCGTTGTTGTATTCATGAATACATCAGCAAATAGCGCATAAAAATCAGGGTAGTCCAGCTGCACACGCATGTATATTCACGTCATGTATTCATGAATATAGCAACAAAAAGTACCTAAAATCAGGGCAGTCCAGCTGTACGCGCATGTATTCACATGTATTCACGCTGCTGTATTCATGAATACAGCAGTAAAAAATGGCTAAAATCAGGGCAGTCTAGCTGTACGCGCATGTATTCACATGTATTTGCGTCATGTATTCATGAATACAGTAACGACAATCATCTTAAAAATATGTATATTCAGATGTCTAATAACAGAAATAATATCAATTAGGGTGATACACTCCTAATATAACTCGACAAAATCAATTCTAACATGCATCTTTATCAACCCAACTAATTAGAATGATTTTTCAGTTGTATATAATTTTTGTATTTAGTATGTTTCAATATTTATTTTTACTGTTGCATTCATTAGATTCAACGTTTGTATTTACTGTATTCACTATTTTATATTTAGTGTATTCAAATGTATTTGTATTAACAGTATTTTAGTTATTCCTAATACATGTTGTTACTGTTGTAATCAGTATATTTCATTGGTTATATTCACTCTATTTCTATTTGTATTCAATGTTTTATTTTAATGTATTTCGCTGTATTTTAAAATTAAATGTATTCACTGTTTATATTCTGTTCTATTTTAATGTTTATATTTAGTGTATTTCAATGTTTATATCATATATTCATGTATACTGTGCAGGTGTATTCAGTTGTGTTAAAACAATACACACCGTCGAAATACATAAACGCGTGCTAAAAAAATATATTTATACAAAAATACAATGTGTTTGAGTGAATTTATAAAAAATACAATGTATTTATATCATTGTATGTGACTAAATAGCAAAGAAGAGAAGAAAGTTCATCGAAGATGGTGTTTTCCGGCCAAGACTCCTTGTATCGCTTTATTATCCCTTCCATTACAATTTACAACGCTTCCAATTCGGCCACTTCTTCCTCTTTTATCTCTTACTTACCACGCTAAGAATCCCTCCTTCGCTACTAGAAAACTGCCTAAAACCGTCCGGAAATACCGATCGAATTCGGTCGAAAAACTGAAAAAATCGGCCGATTTCCGACCTACTTTAATCCGTCGAAAATAAGTTGGTCGGTAAAAAATAGTAACCGAAGTCGGTCGCAATTTCCGACCGATTTCAGTCGGTAAACTAGACAAACGACCCAAAAATAAAAAAAAATCTACTGGAAAAACCGACCGAAGTCGATCGGTATTTTCCGACCGAATTTGGTCGGTATTTTTAATTATGCAATTAAAAAATATAGCGTTTGGGACTCGAACTAGGGTATGTATTGTGGCAGGATACTATTCTACCATTAGACTATTGATACATTTTGGTTTAAGACTTTCTTTTAATTTATTTGTACTCTTTAATTGTATTTTCATGCAAAATAACCTACCGATTTCGGTCAATTTTATTAAAAATATAAAATTACCTACCGAAATCAGTCGGTTTTTAAAAATGACTGACTGAAATAATCGACCGATTTCGGTCGGTTTTTTGAATATTAATTTTAATTTATTTTATATGAAAAACAGACCGATTTCGATCGGTTTCTTAAAAAATAAATTTCGCGGGATGCTAAAATAGTTTCCCGTATTTTGGCGCTAAAGAAAATCCGACCGAAGTCGATCGGTTGGTCGCGGTCGGTTTTGGCCGAATTTCTAGTAGTGTTTCTCTTCAATCTCGTCGTCGCCCAAGGTATCTCCACTTCCTTTTTTGATTATAGGTTTACTTTCATGTTTCTGATTTTGAGATTTTTAGGCTTTCTTTCATGATTTATTTCTCTTTCGTGTATTTATGATTTGGCCTATTTTGCTCGGAGAGAGAGAAGAAAGAGAGAGAGAGAGAGATAAGAAAATTCTGATAGAGAATGGTGTGTTAATTGAAAAAAAGAGAGGAAAAATAAAAATAGCGTATTTCATGTCTTATTTCATGCCTTAATGGTAGTATATACCATAAATACTTATTTTGCTATAAAATATAAAAGGTAGCTATAGAAAATAATATTTTAAAATAATTTTGATTTATAATAAATAAAGTGTATACCTTTGCTATAGGAGGTAAAATTTCCTTAAATTAAAGCTTACTTAATAACTATTTGGATCTTTCTGGTCTAGGAAGTTTAAGATCATAATTAAATTTGTTCTTTTTCTACTATAGTACTTTACCATTAAATAGAAATGATAATTTAGAGCCCAGTTTGCCATGACTTAATTCTTTTTTGAAAAGTTCATACCTAAATTAATTTTGAAATATGTGTTAGCATAATACTAGAATATCTACACTATATTAAAAGTACGAAATCCCTTAACGAAATATCGTTGTTTTTTTTACCCTTTAAAAATCGGTTTTATATTGGATAAAATTATAAATTAAATTACTTTTCTAATATTTAGAACTTTAAAAAAAGTCAAATTTGATTTACCAAATCGTTCCTTATTTGAATTAGGTAAGAAGTCCTAAGCAACAACAACAACAACAACCCAGTATAATCCCATTAGTGGGGTCTGAGGAGGGTAGTGTGTACGCAGACCTTACCCCCACCCTGGGTAGAGAGGCTATTTCCAAATGACCCTCGGCATCCTTCCCTCCAAGAACTCCCCACCTTGCTCTTGGGGTGACTCGAACTCACAACCTCTTGGTTGGAAGTGGAGGGTGCTTACCATCAGAGCAACCCACCTTGTCTTAAGAAGTCCTAAGCCTTTCCTAAATTTTATAACCTTTTCAATAAATAAAAGAATAACATTAATATCAATTTATGGTACACATTAGGAATATAATGATGAAAACTTCCTTCCAAGTTTTCATGTTCACGTTAGTTAGTCTATTTCTTTTCTTTTTTCCTTAAATATAATTATCATTTAAATTATATTAGAATAATTTTATTAGTGATAAATATTTATACAATTATGAGAAATTAAAATATATCAGCATAAATATACATTCCATGTTATAATGATAAATGTCAGTCATATTTTATATGTTAGATATTACAATTGATTTTTTTAAATTTTCAATGAGCTAATATCTTAATTCTATATAGTTTAAGCTCTTAGTAAAAATAAAAAATATAAATAGAGAAAGAATAAGTATGAAATTATAACTAAAGTCGGTAATATTGACCAGCACTTCCTCGATTTTTCTTACTCTTAATTATAGATTTATAACCGGTCATAAAATTAAAATCAATTAATTCTATATGATTTAATAATTTTAGAAAAAACAAGAAATAAAAATAGAGAAAGACTTTTTGTAAAAAAAATATTGTTTGATCCTTTGGGTATATATAATAATGTGTCCATAAACCTTTAGTCAAACACAACTTTTATTAAACTTATGTACCAAAATTTAAATACACGTTCTAATTAACACTGTGATTATATATAAATTATTTCAATATCCATGATTATTATACTGTTTTACTCAATATCAAATCTAAAATTCCTTTTAAAATAATAATTAACAATTGCATGTCAAGCATACATAGTTTAATAATATTTATATTTTTTTTTAACATTTTATACGTATTGATGGGATACACGCATATAGCGCGTACCTTAAAATGTACTAATATTCATCAGTTCGGGTAAATAATTTTCATTACCTACTGAAAAATGAATGTTATAAAATCACTTTGATACTATTTCACATTCTTCATCATAAATATTTTAAGGAATGTTAGTTTTAAAGGATGGTGCAAAAATTTATGTCTTATAATATAATTTTTTTGCTAATCACTATAATTGTATTGCGCACGAAAATAATTTATTATATTTTAAAAGTTATATCTCATTAATTGAATTTAGATTGGCTGTAAATAAACTACTTATAAGAAAATCTACAAATAAACCCTTATTTTATATTAATATGTAAATTTATAAATAAACATTCGTTTGATATAATAATTTTCTCTTTGTAAAATACAGTTAAATACTAGACAAATTGACAAATGGTGGTCTATGTATGTTCAACTCATGCAAATTAATTACTTTGTAGTGTGATATCAATGCATATTTGAATCTTTTCAATCCTTATTTTTGGTCCAAGTTAATCTTTTGTATATATATTTGTTTTTTTTAATACCACTCGGCAAGACGCCTCGTTTTAGTTTTTATATATATCTAAAACAAAATAAAAAACAAAGTAGTGTAATGTCTTACAAAGATTATGTAATATAATTTTGACGATTACATAATTCCTAATACCATATTTGAGTAAATGATACTCAACTATGGTAGTACAATTTGAGCTAACTAAAGACTGGGAAAGCAATATACTTGTGTGGTAATACTGATTAGTAACAAATATCCCTATGGATGCCAAGAATGCATCAATTCTCCACACTGTCCCCTAACGCAAGCTGTGCAGCCTTCCTTGCTTGGTGTACTTACATTTTACTCCAGCCTCCTCGATCAATATGTACTCTCTGCTCATTGGGCAAACTTGAAGAAAGATGGCGTGTTTTATTCAACTAATGTGAACTAATCAAGAAAGATGGTGTGTTTTATTCAACTAATGTGAACTAATTATTGTATATTGAGCTGTCACTGCATTAAAAAATAAATTTTCCTAATCTCCTCAATCCTTGTGTTGGGAATCTTATTTTGAGTCTATAGACGATTTTGATATGTAAATCTATAAATAAATCTTTGTTAGTTAATCTTTAAAAACATTCCTAAATAACTGTATATTATGGCGTTTGTTTGATGCATAAGGCAATAAATCTTCATATTTTTTCAATCCTTATTGTGAGTTAAGTTTACACTCTATATTCATAATTTATTTTTTTCTATATTTTATATATTTTTATTGACATATGCAATATGTATGAAGCAAACCGTACATGGATTTAGAATTTAGTTTTTGTCAAATGGCATACGTCATCTCCCCAACACTTCACATACCCCACTTTTCTTTCTCAAATTCGGGTTTGTGTGAACTATGTTGAGCCTAACTAACTCAATTACAAATATACATTACTTTAAGCGTCGAGTCAATTCACCACTTATTGTTCTTTGACATAACCAGCAATAACTCAAGAAGCTAAATATCTAAAAAAAAAATTATAATGGTAATGTTTGAATCAGTTTATACTAATCTCAACTATTTCACTCATGAGTATCTGCTCCCTAGCTTCCATTAGGAACCACTAAGCATTTTTAATTTGTCTCTTGTGGGATTTAATTTGAACATTGGTCTCACATAGCTTTCATTCCACCTCATGACCACTAAGCCACAATCATAAAGTATCTCAAGAAGGCTAAATATTTCTTCTTTGCATGTAAAACAAGATTTGGAGATAGGGGGTGATTTGCAAGAATGGTCTTAGTAGTGGGCGATTTTAATTTTTTGACCTTGTTTGTCCCATGGACAGAATTTCAAGTTTAACAAGTGTTGCTCCTCGCTTGACTTGTGGCAACAGTTTTAATTTTTGACCTTAAAGATTTGTCGATGGGACAAACAGGGGTAAAAAATCAAGACCATTCATTTTCAAAAATTATTTGATGTAATTTCTTAGAGATAAGGGATCACATTGCAGGAGAGCCAATGTGGGTTTCCATTAGCTCTTGCCTCTGCCAAAACTTGGACAGAAAATGGGCCTTGCCTATTGAAGACCGTAATGAGTGGACCTCATGACATTGTCTGAACTGTCAAGTCTACTGGGCTGCTGGGTTCTTCCCGGCCACAGCCTTGTCCATTTAACGGACCAAAAAGTCTTTTTTTTTCATTTCAATAATTAACTTAAATGGTCGTCAATCCAATGATTTATATATATATATATATATATATATATACGGTCCACTTTAATTAATTTTTTACTCTTTTTTTGTGGTTCACAATATTTTCAGATAGTCCCGTGATTGCGATCACGACAGGATAACAACACGTTCATGTTGATGATTGATAAAAACAAATAGACAAAAAATTTAGTACACACACTCACGTATATAGTGAAAAAGTTACATCGGTCCTTGGTCCGTTGACCACACAGGTACTCCTTTGACATAATGTTACTCAGAATCTACTTCCAACAAAACGGTAGTCCTAAGTAACTGTTCTCGGAGACTCCTTGTCAACGGAAACACCGCAAAATACTCTATACATCGTTAGTGTAAAATTATTTTTATCACTATCCGTCACCCAAAAAAATATATACATTACATTGGCCACAAGATATAATGACCTCATAATAATAATTACTTTGGGAGGGTGGTGGTGAAAGAAGAGCTACCGCTAAAGCTGGCGCTAAACGAGGAGCTGGAAGAATTTTGCTAAATTCAGAAATTTTGGGACATCCAACGTGTTATTTTCTTGATTTGTTGATATGGTCATAGCAGACCCAAAATTTAGGACCTATTTTTGGTTCAATATTCCCCTCACGTTGTATAATTTTTGGAGACTTTTAATATTATTAATAACAATACTTGTCTTCATTACATTTGTCCTTTAATTTTTTGTTAGGTTGTTTTACTGTATTTGCGTATCTATGAATGTGAAAGCTTTACTATTTTTTCTAATTTTTCACCATTTTCTCGTCATAGAGTCAGGGCTACTCATTTTCCAAAGGGAGAGGGAATAAACCATCTCTCTTTCCTCATCAGCTCCATTTGCATTTGTTTTTCTGTTTCCTCCTCTTTTCTTTTCTCTTTCTTGTATATATTCATTATGGTGCTATGTTCTTGTAATTGTTGCAATTATGTAATCAACAAATGATTCTAGCTGAAATTTGAGGTGGGCTTTTCTGATTTCTGAAAGTTCTGCATTTGTTTGGGAAATAATCAGCCAAATCAAAGACAAAAAAAATGAGTTGCTTTTCTTGCATGAGCCCTCGTCCTAAGAATGTTAGAGAATATGATGAAGACATGGTCCCACGATCCAACAGTTCTGCAGGTTTACATATTCTATCTGTCCTTTTGCTGTTATATTTTATATACAGCATCATAACTATGTTGTTGGCATCCTCCAAAAATATTGTGTCGGATCATCCAAAATGGAATAACTTTTGAAGGAATCCGACACATAGGCACTTTTGAAGGATCCGAGCAACATAGCCTCAGAATCCAATATCTGATACAATGTCTATTATTATCAATTCTTTAATTATGATATCTTAGATGTTATACAATGTGCTTATGTTCTTGCTACAATCTGCAAATTTTGAGTTTGCAGTGCACGCTAGGGGGGAATCTAGTGATTCTGGAAGTGGTAAGGATATCATTAAATTAGGATTGTCTGAGATTCTAATTACATTTGGGAGAGGCAGAATTTAATCAAATATGTTTCAATTTTTTTCCCCATTTTTGTGGGACATTGGATACTATTCATGCATAGGAAGTGGGAGAAAGGAAGGTTCTTCGAAAGGTAAAAGCAGGGAAAGTAACAACCAGAGCAGCGATGTCGCTCGCAGTTTCACATTCAAGGAGCTTACCACAGCAACTCAGAATTTTAGGGAAACTAATCTTATCGGAGAAGGTGGTTTTGGATGTGTCTACAAAGGCCGCCTTGATTCTGGCTTGGCAAGTTTTCTCCTTTCCAAATTTTGCTGGTTCAATTCTCATTTAAGTTTTCTAACTTACTATGCACCTATGGTTAATTTACTTTGTATTAGTCTTTGTAATGATAGAAGACGGGAAAGAAAGATGGTTTTTACATGGTCAATGTTAGAAAACAACTTATCTTTAACTATCTTCACTATTAAAAGAGAAAAATTTTAGAGTGGCTGGCAGTTGTAGCAACGGCGAAGCAAAGAATTTTGCTTAGGGTGTTCAAGATTTGATGTATATGTATAAAGAGTAATATTTGACCTATATATATACAATAGTATAATTTTCTGGCGAAGGGTGTTTACATGACCACTCTTCGCTCGCTGTAGCTCTACACCTGGTTGTTGATGATATATTGTGTTTCCTCGTGCTTTGGTCATATGAACAGATCGTCGCAATCAAACAACTTAATCTTGAAGGCCTTCAAGGGAACCAAGAATTTATTGTGGAGGTCCTGATGTTGAGTTTACTACATCATAAAAATCTTGTCAACCTGATTGGATACTGCACTCATGGAGATCAGAGGCTTTTGGTTTACGAGTTCATGCCAATGGGTAGCTTGGAGAATCATCTTTTTGGTAATTTTGATTCTGCCAACCACCACCTATAATATCTCTAGAAATTTTCTTGCTTGTATAATCGATTTTGAGTTTTGTTGCCTAAGCTTTACTAGACAAGTTATTCGTCTTCCAACAGAATTTGGAAGCTTTCTCGACAGTAATGTATGATTCTGGTATTTAAAACAGAATTTGACCAGCTCACATACATGTGACCAGGAGGTTACGGGTTCAAGCCGTGGAAACAGCCTCTTGCAGAAATGCAGGATAAGACTGCGTATAATAGACCCTTCTGGTCCGGCCCTTCCCTGGACCCCACGCATAGCGAGAGCTTAGTGCATCAGGTTGCCCTTTTGTCCAGCTCACTAATAAGTTATGGCTTTGTCCTTGTATTATTGTGGCTAAATTCTCAGTGATCATAGCTTTTGTTTTCATAGCATATGAGATGTTAATTCAAGAACCTCTTCTCTAACTTTTGAGTTGCCTTTCATGGCTCTAGTAATTGCCTGGATAAGTTAAGCTCATGTCTCACTAGTGTGCCTCTAGGCCCTCTATTAATATGATAATTGTTTGATATCCTCGTAACTGCTCCTTTAGTTTTCGCGTTATTACTGTAGTGGTCCTTTTTTGGGGGATATATCCTAACTGTCTGTTATTGTTGATGTTCAAAGATTTAGAACCGGGGACGGAGCCACTGAGTTGGAGAACAAGACTAAAGATTGCTGCAGGCGCAGCTCATGGACTTGAGTATCTACACAAAGCAAATCCGCCCGTCATTTACCGTGACTTGAAATCATCAAATATATTATTGGACAATGAATTCAATCCAAAGCTATCAGATTTTGGACTTGCAAAGCTCGGACCTGTAGGTGACAACACTCACGTTTCAACAAGAGTGATGGGAACCTATGGATATTGTGCCCCTGAGTATGCCATGACTGGAAAGTTGACTTTGAAATCTGACATCTATAGCATGGGTGTTGTTCTATTGGAGCTAATAACGGGGCGAAAGGCTTATGACACCTCTAAGAAACCTGGAGAACAGAACCTTGTTGTTTGGGTGAGTTATATATCTAAGTCTGAATACTAACTAAGGTTTCTTTTTAGGACCAGCTCAGTTCTTCCCAATTTCTGATCGATTCCACTATTGTCCAACAGATGACCTTTAACGCTATTTCATTGCTTATTAAATGTATTTGGATTTACAGAGTTATGTACTTCACATTACACGTGTGCTGTTATTTTTCTGAAGTCTCCTAGGAATTTTGAACCAATTCTATAAGAACACATTCTAAGTAGAAACTATTACTATTCATATTCTTGCAACATTTGGCCATTATTTCAATTGGAACACTAGTATGTTGATGAAACTCTGCATCTTACCAAATTCAGACTTGGTTTATAACTTTCAAGATTTATTGCATACTCTGCATCTTACCACATTCAGACTTAGTTTATAACTTTCAAGATTTATTGCATCTTTTATCCCAGCCTTGCCAAGCTTGCTCCAGATCCTTCTTGAAAAATTATATCATGTTAATAGTTTTTTATTCAAAACAAAGATGGAATAATGTAACATAAATCCTGAACCCGACTTCCCACCCAAATTCGAAACGTTCTTTTTTTGTTTATGTACAATGTCTAGGATTTTTTAGCTAAGAAGCTCTTCACTTGGTTGCAGTCTAGTCCTTTCCTCAAGGACCGGAGGAAGTATGTTCATATGGTTGACCCGTCGTTGCATGGTCAGTTCTCTGCTCGCTGTTTGCACCATGCAGTTGCTATTACCGCAATGTGTCTTCAGGAACAAGCCAATTTTCGCCCCATGATCAGCGATATTGTTACAGCCCTTGATTATCTTGTCGCTCAAGCACAAAACTCAGGTCCGCATAGAGGTGGTTCACACACTGGCAAGCAAACGTCTCCATCAGAAGAAGAGTTTAACGGCAGTACAAGAAAGCGAAGTTTTGGAAACATCTCTGTTACATTTTAAGTTTTTTTCTGATCAAACTGCTAGATTCACAACATAATGAAAATGGAGGTGCATTTTTTGTTTGGACGTTACAACAGACGATATCAGTCAATTCAGCTTCTGATTAAGAGGTAAGAAGACATCTTGACCACATGTTCTTTTTCTGATAATGGCGAATACTAGAAAAGAAGTTGCACATAAATATAAAGTTAAAACCTGTTACCGTACGAAAATTCTTCCAATTGGAAATTACTTTATATTTTTTAAAACCATTTCTTCATTGTAGTAATTCTTTAATTTATCAAAGGCAGATTGATGGAGATAATTTAGGAATACTTTTAAAGCTTCTCAGTCTACATTCACCTTTCTTTCTTTTTAGCTACTTCGGGAAGATTTGGAAGTTACCTTATAAAATTTTCACCATTTCTCTGTTTCGCCATTTTGTTTGTTCAGAAGAGATAAGTGAACTACCTTTTAAGGATAACCTTTTCAGTACTCTAATTGGTGTTGACAGATTGTTTGGTTGGTACGAAATTAGAGGAGACAAAGTACGCAAAAGGTCAAAAGAGATATGGATTGAACTTATATCTATTGACATATATACAAGATGAGTATAATTTTACTTGGTACAGCAGGTTGCTTACATTATTTTTCAGGTAGCTCCACTTATTATGGACAGTTACGTGTAGTTATTTTTGAAATGACCTGATAGTGTAAAAGACATCTCATTTGCTATTTATGCACTACCAGGAACAATTATTGTCTCGCTTTACCTCCATTTATACATCCTAAATCCCTTCAGAATTCCTTCTTTTCTTATCACATTAAGCACAGTTTATAAGAATACAAACATTTTTGATATTTCAGATGATGTTTCAATGAATCAAGAAGAACTTCAATGGATTTGCAAGAATGCTGTAGACAGCTCTTTCTCTGTACTTTGGCTGCTTGTAACCTTGATCAAGGAACCATTGATTGTTTCAGATATCTGTATTTGGTCTATATGGAAAACAAAAAACAAGGATGTATATTAGCGTCGAGATTGTATATACCCTTACCTTTCGTAATTTCATGCTTATAATTGTGATCATGTATAAGCTAATATATTATTATTTATTAGAACAACAGATAAGATTGTTGATGACACATTATTTGATCATCTTGCATTCCGATCCCTTTATTGATTCCAATAATCTGTTGTGAAAGATTAAGACCTAAGCTGCTTTTAATCCAAATTGACTGCAAATTTCTCTCAGTTCATAAAATAAGGTACGGGGAAATTTTTACCTGCAGCAAGGTGCTTAGATCACAGAAAATGTTTTATGCAGAAGGTTTTTAATTTGATTGTAGCTTATGCACCTTATAATGGCGATCTTAATTCAGTAATATGTGTGCACATGGCTATATTATTACTTTTTGCATTCAAAACACACCTGCTCTACACCTAGTTCGGCTGGAAAGGAAGTAGTTAGTGGATTGCTTTTCATGTTGCTCTCGAGCATCTACTGTATATTGTCCGCCCTGCACATGAGAGATTGGTTTCATAGCTCTTTGCAAATTTTTATGACCTACCTCTTTTCTTTTTACACGTAAGAGATATGTCTTTTATACATAAGAGATCTAAAAAGATCATTTTCTTAAATTATAAATTATAAAGGGACATGATGTACAAATAACATGATTCGGATTCAAGTCATCCGGCTGCTCTCTGGTCACGCTAGGATCACAACTCTCAGGAGTTGTCCCCTACCACGCTCAAATCACCTAATCCTCAGAAGCTCTTCTGTAACCGGGCAGTGCCAAAATTCAGTTCTGAGATTTTATTCGCTTGTCCACAACGCGGGCTTTCTGAGGTCAGATCACACCTCCATAAAATTCAAGTCACTAAGTCAACAACTTCAATGTTGAAAATATGCATGCTTGGGATGGTGGTTTTCTCTGGTGGGGCTAGTCTCCCACCAATGTCATATCTTCAAAATAAATAAAGTGGCAATCTCTATATTAGAAAAGTAAGCAGATAGTGCAGCCCAAATGTTTGAAATAGCTCCACATATGGCCGGTAGTGACTTGCAACTGGTTGGCATTTGGGCATATGTAGCTCTTTACCCTGAAGATTGAATGAAGTGATATTGACCTGACTAGCTAGTGAGTATCTTGTCCATTGGCAGTTGAGTTTGGTGCAAGAAATTTCTGCACAGTTTCTTGATATCTCCAGCCTCAGAAAAATGTGTATGCGCCTCATTCTTGTGTTTGCGATTGAGACTTTGGCAAGAAATTGCACGGCTTCTTCTGTCTCTATCTTCTTGTGGCCTAATGGTTGGAATGATTAATTATGTGGACTTTGATTAAGTATTTTCTTGGTTTAACCATTCATATTTAGAATTTGTTGACTTGATTAGTCTAGATTCGTGTTGAGTAGGTTTACTAAAATAGTAAAGCATTCCCTATTAAGAAAATTTTCGTTCAAAAATCGAATATAAGGAATTCCAACTATATATTTCATCACACTGATGAGACTAACATCACGTATTAACCACAGGGAGACGTGCTCAAATAGGAAGCTATATTTTGTGCCTACTCAAATCAATTTAATTCATATACCACAAGACCTCATCAAGAAGTCGATAAAGTTCCGTGTGGTACAGTAAAAGGTCAAGAGTTACAAATCATTTACTTATTAACAAAATGCATGGGAGCAACTTTGACTTCATGAGGACAAAAAAAATTACTTCACTTTTCTTTTTCCTACTACGTCCACCTACTCAGTGTAAGGCAGGAGAGGCCCATCCATAACCCCATTTTTTTTGTTTTACCTAAAATTTATATATATATATATATAATAAAATTTTTTAAAAAAATTATAAAGTGAAACGGGAAGTTTGAACACAAATTTGAGATAGTGGACCACAACTTTCTCGAGCACAACTTTGTGCACTAATAGCACTATGCCACTGTATTATATTTCTATACTTTGTTCTTCAATTAATCAATTCATGACTCCATTCTTCAATAGTCAAAGATCAAGCATTATTGTGGAGCTTCAGACTTCAGAGTTCAGTGTATTGATTCAAGAAATAGTGGAGTATTTTTTATTTATTCTATTTTCATAATTCAAGTCTTACGACAAGCATACTCGAGCAAAAAATTTAAGTTGATATCAAGCTATCCGTTCTTGAACCAGGTTTTATCATTCTATCTTTTTATTATTTTTTTATCTAAAATTTAATATTTTGCTATTTATTCTATCTTTTTATTATTTTCTCATCTAAAATTTAATATTTTGCTATTTAGTGCATTTTTAGATTATTTATTAAAAAATAAGTATATTAAATAGAAAGTGTGATTATGAAAAACTCAAGAAGGCGGTAAATTTAATTTTTGACTTTTGGTGACTGAAACATGAAACTTGAAAGGAGAAAGATGGCCGGGCAAAGACTATTGCAGAACTTGAGACTCACGTATAGTTCTGTCGTGACATGAATACAGATCACTAAGTCACAATATTTAATTATAATAATTTTAATATGTATAGAAAATTATGTTCTTTTAGAGGCCCAATTTGTGAAGGTCCGATTAACTCCGAACCAAATCGTAGTCGAACCGAAATTTTAAAAAAATGAAAACAAAATTGACCCAAAAATAATTTATTTCGGTTTTGCTTTTTTTTTTTATTATTATTTATTTATAGAAAATGTGATACTCTCATAACGCTAATTTATGTGATAATATTTGACTATGTACCAACTTTAAGAAGAAGAAAATCTCAAACATGTAAACTAAAACAAATCAAAATATTTATGTTACTATAAATTATTTAATTAGATATAAAATATAAAGTCTAAATTTAAATTTTTAATATAAAAGTATGATATTTTATTTGGCAATGACTAAAATAAAATGCATATCACATAGGACGAAATGAGTACTGAAATAGTAAAATGGGAGGAAGTGAGAAAACTCCTCTATAAAACTCCAACAAAAGCTGATTATGCACAAGTATCAGCCAAAAACCAACTACCTACCTTTCCGCATTGAAAATCACCGCCTCCATTAGCTTCCACTCACACTTTCCACATGAGTACTGATCTTTCACATTTTAATCCGGGCGGCACTAATTCGCCGGCATCACCAGCACCGCCGTCGATGCAGTCCTCGGGAATCAACACCGTCGACTCCGACTTCTTCGTAATCCTAGCTGCCCTCGTCTGCGGGCTAATTTGCGTACTCGGCCTTGTTTCCGTTGCTCGCTGCGCCTGGATCCGACGGTTCGCCACCGGAAATTCAGCTGTTCCTTCTCCTCCGGCGAACAAAGGTTTGAAGAAGAAAGTCCTCAAATCACTTCCGAAGTTCAGTTACACACTCGAACGATCTAGGGAATTCTCAGAATGTGCAATTTGCCTGACGGAATTCGCAATCGGAGACGAAATTAAAGTGCTGCCGCAGTGCGGCCATGGATTCCACGTAGGATGCATTGACACGTGGCTGGGATCGCACTCGTCTTGCCCTTCGTGCCGGCAAATCCCAGTGGTTACCAGGTGCCATAAGTGTGGCGAGTTGCCGGTGGCGGTGGCGAGCTCGTCGTCAGGTCCGATAGATTATCATGTGAATGCATTTTTACCGTAGAGAGAGTTATTAAGTGACAGTACAAATTAAGGTGCATTCGAATTTATAGTTCTAAATTAATTCGAATTTATTGTTCTAAATTAATAATTCGTATATATTAAAATTGATTTTCTAAGAGGAATATAAGATTTCAGTCAGCTGAATTCTACCCCGAACTGATCCGCTTGAAGCACTATATTAGCCTGTATATATTACTCATGTATGCATATATCAAATAACTACTAATACTATATCAATTTATAGTGAACTAAATGGTGACTATTCCTTCACGATAGTTTAACTAATAAAACGTTTCCAGTTTTCTTCTACTATTAAGAATTTCATTGAATTCATTAAAATTGTGAATTAAAATCTAATACTTGTTGAGACTTTAATAAGTTTTTACATATAAATTCATATTCCATGTCAAAAATTGTGGGTTCTATTGAGCCCGTAGACGAAAGCCTTGCCAACCGCCCTTTCTGTTGGTCAATATTTCAAAGCTAAAATTGGTTTAGTATTTGAACTTTATGAGTTCGAATTCACAATTTTATTATGTTCCAATTCAAAAATTATTATTTATACTTTATGAGTTTCTAACGCTATCTACTCCTTCGGAATAGGAGTAAGGTCTGCGTATACACTATCCTCCGCAGACCCCATTAATAGAATTTTACTGGGTTGTTGTTGTTGTTGAGTTTCTAACGCATAGAGATTTGACTCAAAACCTTCAAATAAACACGTAACTTCTTTGTTAGATGCACCTACGACTAAGGGGAATGGAATGTCGACCACAAGGTGAGAGAATCTTATAATACGAGGGCTATTTTTGATCTTGTTCGGGCTTGAAAAAGCTTTCTTTTAAAATTTCAGAAGTTACAGAGCCAATGTAGAAGAAGTTATCCACGGTTCAGGTCCCGACACATAGGGGATTAATTAAGCTGCAAGGATCGTGAATCAATGGAAGGGAAGAATGAGACCATAATCTGGAAGTCGCCCCCGACCGAGACCTAGATTGCAACCTAACCGAGTACGTCATAATTAAGAAAGGGAAGACCCACCCCAGAGCCAGAACACAGTTCTATCGTTGTGACCACAATATCGCATTACCATGATGGCTGCCTTGTTGGAAAAGTGGTTGATAGGAACTTAAAGACTAAGGCACTCAGAGTTGTTGATGGTTCAACCTTTACCGGATACTTTTTCGGGTAGAAGGTGACAACCCGTATTTTAGTGGGTTGGTCTGGTACGAGACTCCTATGGGAAAGAGTATATTACATCATTTCTAATTCTTGAATTTATAATAATAGCTCTCACGGTGATGAAAATGGAAATAATCGGTAAATGTCACGACTCCAAATTCCCTCCGTAGGATGTCGTGATGGCACCTAGTCTCTAAGACTAGGTAAGCATATCAATGCGGAATAATATTAAATATCTGAAATAAATAAACTACAATTCAAACAATTTCAACTCCCAAAACCCGGTAGAAATAAGTCACAAGCTTCTAAAAATTTATTCTCTATGTCTCTATACATCAGAGTCTAAAGCAAATAAGGAACACAACATAGTAAGATAGAAGGGGACTTCGGAGTCTGCGGACGCTGGCAGATATACCTCGAAGTCTTCTCGTACAACTATTTTACTGATGTCTGGTCTGATAAGATGTACATGGATCTGCACAAAAAGATATGCAGAAGCGTAGTATGAATATACCACAGCAGTACCCAGTAAGTACCAAGCCTAATCTCGGTAGAGTAGTGACGAGGTCAGGTCAGGCCCTACTGGAGAATAAATAATGGCATGGTAAAATATTTAAACAATATTATAAGATAAAATAAAAATAGAAATGAATCAAGTAGTATGTCACATTTAATTACATCAAATAATGGTAAATAAATACCTCGTGAAAACAAAACAGAATTCTTTTCAACTTTAAGAAAATCACAACAATAATCAAAGGCAACTGCGGTCATAAATCAATATCAACAAGGGTACTTCCGAGGTACCGCCTCGTAGTCCCAAATCATAAACAAATTCACAATATCTCATTTCCTTATCTCACCGCGGGAGCCTTCACAATTCATTTGAAAGAAAATATTTTTTTCCGAAATTGCATCCCGTGTTTTAGCCATCCTTATCACACCGCATGACTTCTAGTAGTTCCCCCTACTAGCCACGCGTATCAGGCCACCCTTATCTCACCCCATGCGTTTTAATACCCAGACCTTATACCACCGCATACGTATCAATATCACAATATATCACAATTTGCACCTCAAGTGCTCAAATAATTTAACTAGCCAAAATAATTCAACAACAATATTTTTCCAGAATAAAGAGCTCACGGCTCATGCCAAAATAAATTATCAATAATATTTTTCTATAATAAAGAGCTCACGGCTCCATCACAATGAGTACGAAAATCTTACAAAAATATTCAAGAGTAAATAATGCAGGAAAAAAATATTTCAAAATCTTTAATACGTTGCTTCAATATCAAGTTTAAGAATGTCAAATACTTCATATTAATAATATTTAATTTAAAGAAAATCAATCTTCAAATAATGCACAAAATAAAAGATACCAAGTTTCAACTAAACAGGTAAAACAATTAGTAGGAAAATATCAAACAAATTTGAAGTATATATCTCATATCAATGATGAAGAATATAACAAGATAAAATAATTTAATAAATGCGCAATAGTGATCTACACAATTTAAAAATATAATCTTTCACATTTAGCCCGTGTACGCACTCGTCACCTCGTGCACATGACTTTCAACACATTTCAATAATCACATCAATACCAATCCTAGGGAAAATTTCCCCCACACAAGGTTAGACAAGTCACTTACCTCTCCTTGCTCCAATTTAACCAAGTATTATGCTTTTTCTTCGATTTTACGACTCCGATCGACTCGTATCTAGTCATAATTAATTCGATACAATCAACAAAAATTATAAAAATCAATTTCATAAGAAAATACTATATTTTTCAATAAAATCCGAAATTAGCTCAAATATCGCCCGTGAGGTCCACGTCTCGGAATCCGGCAAAACTCACAAAATTCGATAACCCATTCAATTACGAGTCCAACCATACCAGTTTCACTCAAATCCGACTCCGGATTGACACCGAAATCTCAAAATATCGTTTCTATGAGATTTCTAAAATTTTCCCAAATTTCTATCTCAAAACACGAATTAAAAATGGTGAAAATAATGATATATTCGTGTATATTGACCAAATCCGAGTTAGAATCACTTACCCTAATATTTTTCCTTGAAAATATATCAAAATCGCCTCTCCTCAAGCTCCAATTTGTCAAAATGACAAATGGGACGAAGTCCCCTGTTTTTATAACTTACAGATCTGTCAGGGAGCCCGACTTGCCAGGGAGCTCGATTTGTCAGGGAGCTCGATTTGCCAGGGATCCCGACTTGTCAGGGAACTCGATTTGTGAGGGAGCTCTATTTGCGAGGGAGCCCGGTTTGTGAGGGAGCCCGATTTGTCAGGGAGTCCGATTTTGACAGGGGGTCCGATTTTGACAGGGATTCCGATTTTTGACAGGGAACCCAATTTTGACAAGCAGTCCGATTTTGACAGGCAGCCCGATTTTGAAAGCATTTCCAGTAGAAAAATTGTAGTAGCTAAGTCCCACTTTTGATCTGTTAACCATACGAAACTCACCCGAGGGCCTCAGGACCTCAAACTAATACAACAACAAGTCATAAAATATCATACGAACTTATTTGAAACCTCAAATCAAGTCAAACAACACTAAAATCACAAATCACATCCCAATTCAAGCGTAATAAAACTCAAGAATTTCCAACTTCTACATTCAATGTAGAAACCTATCAAATCAAGTCCGATTGACCTCAAAATTTACACAGAATTCATAAATAACGTAACAGAGCTATAAAAATTTTCAGAACTAGATTCCGACCCCGATATCAAAAAGTCAACTCACCGGTCAAACTTTCAAACTTAAATTTCTATTTTAACCATTTCAAGCCTAAATTCACTACGCACTTCCAAATAAAACTTTGATCATGCTCCTAAATCCAAAATCACCATACGGAGCTGTTGAAATCATCAAAATTCTATTCCGGGGTCGTTTGCACATAAGTCAACATCCGATCACTATTTGAACTTAAACTTTAAATTTTTCATCACAATTCCATATCTCGGGTTAGGGACCTCGAAATTAAATTCCGGGAATATGCCCAAGTCCCAAATCACGATACGGACCTACCAAAACTGTCGAAATACTAATCCGAGTCCGTTTGCTCAAAATATTGACCAAAGTCAACTCGATTGAGTTTTAAAGTTCTAATTCACATTTTAATCTATTTTTTACATAAAACCTTTTCAGAAAATTTTATGGATTGAGCACGCAAGTCGAGAAATGATAAATAGTGCTTTTTGATATCTTAGAATATATAATTAATTATTAAATTTAAAGATGACATTTTGGGTTATCACAGTAAACAAACATAAAACAACCAAATTAGGTACGGAGTACTAATATGGCAAAAATGTGAGGAATGTGTAATATAAGTAGAGGTGTACATGGACCGCGTTGGTTCGAATTTTATCAAAACCAAACTAATCCAATTTTATCGGTTTGGATTGGTTCCGTTTTGTCGAAATTTTTGAGTTTTTCAGGTTGTTTTATTACATGAATATTATTTCAATCTTGCATTATTAAAGTTATAGATAAAATTTTGATAAGTGAATATATGTTTACTAAAAATAATAACAAACATATGATCTATTAAAGTGATCTTACGGGAGAATTATTTTTAGTAACACATAATAGTTTATTTTCCTAGTCGTCTACCAATAATTTTTGGTTGATGTACGCTTTCAGGGTTAACCAAATTTAATAATTAAACATAAAAATCAAGATGATACCTAAATAATGATATATTCTATCTAATTTTAGATTATCGAAATACCACTTCAAATTCGAAAAACATATAATAAATCTTGACATGAATATGAAAGAACAAAGAGACGATTGACGCATTTCAATAACACATAATAAGAAAGTGATACAATCTATTATTTAAAGTAAATAAAAATAAATACACTTTATAGTTCTATTAAATATTATATTCCATGAGAGGATCTCAAATATTTTTAGATATTTTTTAAATAAAATTCTATATAAAGTCTTAAAATTATATATTTATATGTCGGTTTAGTTTGTATTTTTTTTACTCAATACCAAACCAAATCAAACCAAATCTAGTCGAGTTTTTTAATCGATTTGGTTTGACTTTTCGGTTTGGTGCAGTTTTACGGTTCAATTTGTACATCCCAAAATATAAGATAGTAATAATCAAATGAGAATATGACAAAACACAGCTCCATTACATAGAGCATTAAAAATAATATATTACGTTATTAGCTAGAGTACTATTATTCTTTTTTTTCTTCTTTGGTCCCAATGTGCATTTTTAGTACTTATAGTAACACTAATGGAATAAATATTCGCCCAACTTAGAGGTAATAATAAAATATCGGCCATGTTAATCACGCCACTTTCATTCCCTTTAAATGGTAGCCATCCATCAACGCAACTATACGAGGACCCATGAAATCCCACTAAATATAATAAGTAGCCCAATTTCTTAGTGACCATTATTTCTTCAAGTACTAAAGTTTATTCACTCCTTTAAAGATGCCGGGATTGTTGCAACAGCTTGTCCTTTTTTAATAACTGTGGTGCTCGTCGAGTTTTGGCGTACATCCTCAACTAATTTTACGGGTGCATATTTATTAAGACTATATTTGTATTGTAATTATGCTGAGTCAGCACACTATTAGTTAGTATAGTTAGTGTCCGTTAGTATAGTTGTTAGCTATTAGCAGATGAGTTTGTGGAAGTTTATTCTTTTATTTTCTTGCTAGTTGTATTCTAATTGTACATAGGGGTATACAAATCGAACCGGAAAACCGTACTAATCCGAAAAGTCAAATCAAATCGATTAAAAAATCCGATTAGATTTGGTTTGATTTAGTTTGGTATTGAGTAAAAATATCTGAACCAAACCGACATATAAATATATAATATTTATATATACTTTTAAGACTTTATATAGAATTTTCTTTAAAAAATGTCTAGAAATATTTGGGATTCTCTTATGAGATGTAATATTTTAATAGAATATGAAGTGCTCCATTTTTATTAACTTTAAATAATGAGTTTTATTATCACTTTCTTATCAAGTGTTATTGAAATGTGTCAATCTCTTTGTTCTTCCATTCATATGTCAAGATCTATTAAATTCGCATATCTTTTTCGAAGTTAAAGTTATATTTTGATAATTTAAAATTAAATAGAACATAATTTAGGTATCATATTAATTTTATGTTTAATTATTAAATCCGGTTAACCTTGATAGTGTACATCAAGGAAAAGTTATTGTGAGATGATAAAAAAATAACTATTATGTGTTAATAAGAAAATTATCCCATAAAAATATTTTAATGGATCATATTGTTTATTAATTTTTTTAAGTTTTGCTAAACATATATTTACTTATAAAATTTTTAACAAAGTAAGATGAAATAATATTTATGTAACAAAAAAATCCTAAAAAATCCGACAAAATCGAACCAATCCAAACCGGTATGGTTGGTTTGGTTTGGTTTTGATAGAAACCGAACCAATCCGGTCCATGTACACCCCTAGTTGTACACCTGTATATAACTGAACATTACTCAATACAAACATTTTCAGAAAGTTAGAGACTCTCTACAACTCTCATTTCTCTCTCTACGAATTCCATCTTCTAGAAGTTGCCTAGTCCTCCATTGGAGGAGATACATAGCTTAGTCCACATCTATAATCTTAACATGGTATCAGAGTGGAGGTTCTCTCATCGACTACGCCCTTCTTTGCTTTTCTATTGTTTCTAATCACTGAGTAACCTAGGGTTCTTCGTCAATCATCAATTTGGGGAAAACCTCAATCGGGCATGCAGTGACGATTCATCAACAAATAGAAGAAATTAAGCTACATTTCAGCTACACGAACATCAATCTAGATGATTTTGCATAGTTTTGATGGCGATTGTAGATCAGACTGAAGAGACACAACAATGACAACAACGCAAACGATAATTGATGCAACTAGCCCTCTTTACATTCATTCTTCTGATAGTCCAGGTTCCACACTAGTACCTGCTCCATTTGATGGAATTGGATATCGTTCATGGAGAAGAAGTGTGTTGAGAGATCTTTCAGTGAAAAACAAATTAGATTTTATTAACGGGAATAGTAAGAGACCCGATGCAACATCTCCACATTTCGTTAGTGGGAGAGATGTGACGATATGGTCACCTCATGGATCCTAAATTCTCTGGCAAAGGACATTGCTGACAGTGTTGAGTATGTGAATGATTCTATTGAACTGTGAAAGGAACTAAAGAACTGATATGACCAGACGAATGGAGCTAAGTTGTACCAAATCCAGAAAAAAATCAATGACTTGAGTCAAGGAGTGCTTGATATCACTGGCTACTACACAAAAATGAAGAATCTCTGGGAAGAATTGAACACTCTGAGCATCAAAACTCATTGTAGTTGTGTGTGTACATGTGGGGCAAAGGAAAGTACACATAAGGCAGAACAAGATAGAAGATTGATACAATTTCTAATGGACTCAATGAAGCCTATACAGTGGTTCGAGGAAGCATACTCATGATGAATCCTTTGCCATCTATGGCACAAACATTTGCTCTGTTGATACATGAGGAAAAACATAGGGAATTCAGGCCAAGAAATCAATTAAATGTTGATTCCACTGCATTGAATGCTAATCTAGGAGGAAGAACCTTCAGGAAAAACTACTAAACTGGAAATCAAATTACAAATAACAGACCCCGACCTTTTTGTGACCATTGCAAACGACCAGGTCACACCAAAGACAAGTGCTATAAGCTGCATGGATACCCCCAAGGTTTCAATCAAGGATCACAACAACACAAACAAAGTTCTCAAGGATATAACAATAATGCAAGGTTCAACAGAGGGAAGAACACTATGGAAAATGCAGTTGCAAACATGGATAGAGGAGAGGAGATGGAACACCAAGGAGAAAATCAAAGCATGAGTCTTTCAAAGGAGCAGTATGGACAACTTGTCAGCCTATTGTAGCATTTTCAGATTGGCAGTACTGGAGAAAATTTAGCCAGTGCCGTGACGGGCAATTAGTGCCTTACTCAACCGAGTACCAACATAACATATCTTTCTTATCATACCATCATGGGTAAGTAGGCCAAAAGGACCGTCATGAGATAACTGGAATAAAACATAAGGGAATACTAGATATAGGACGACCCAACATAGTATACAAACTCATACATGGATATACGTGCCTATACGACCGAAATGATCATTTATACACTCAAAATATAGGCCAAAAAGGCCATACAATCATCCATATACATGAAAAATGTCTACAAGCCTCTAAGAGTACATAAACGTCATAAAGGCCAGGACAAGTCCCGACATACCAATCAATACATGTCCAAAGCATACTAACCAAATAGACAACTTCGGAGTAAGTGGAGTCCACCAACACCTTCTGCCAAGCTGATGGCCTACTAGGAGGACTGCCAACCTTTCTATCGGGACCTGCGGGCATGAAATGTAGTATCCCCAGGCAAAAGAAACGTTAGTACGAATAAAGCACCAAGTATGTAAGGCAAAAGAATATAAATAAGAACAGTAATGTAAAGAGAGATAGAGAAGATACAACTTGTAACATCTGAGTGCCTCTGAGGGCGAGTGACATGAAATGCACGATACATATATATACATATACTTTTAATAACATATGCCTCTATGGGCATCATCATCATGATATCGTACCCGGCTTCGAAGAGGACTCGGTAAAAATGTACCCGGCAATCAAAAGGCTTGGTAGAATCGTACTCGACCACGTGGAGATTGATAAACCCAACTAATTAGTGGTTGCACAATAGGTGGCGTACCCGGCCAATTATAGTGCGACTCGGTAGAGTAAAATAGATATATATATATATATATATATATATATATATATAATGCATGTTGGACTCATGGAATCACTTTCTAAACCTTTCGGAGTGACATAAGGTCGTCGCACCTTCGATTCACATTATGGGCATCCATACCATCAATATGAATTTCAATAGGATTTAAGGATTATAAATACTTGCTTAGAATAACTTGATAAGTAAAGAACAACATGGACAAGCTTAGTTTATAGGAGCAGATCCGTTATGAAATAGCATATCGTTTATGTTCATTTCACTTTAGATCATGCCAAAAGAAAGAAGGAAGTGCCTTAACATATCTTATCACAATCTATCTGATAATCACGTTGAACTCCTCTCATTTCACTTCAATCTACAATCACGATAATAATGCTGTCGTTAAGCTACGAAAGATGTAACTATCGTACACCGAACGACAAGCTTATTTTATATTAAAATAGGCAGCACCTCCCCTTTTTTCCTTGCTTTCCCAAGTCCATCAACCAACACGAAACCATACAACCTTCACCTATATATTTTCATCACCACAACACAAATCAAGCTACATAACAACAAGTGCATAAACATCACCAACGAAACTACTATTTAACAAGACAAACGACAAGCTCGGATTGAATCCCTTTTGAACCCTTTAACCCCAAAATCTTTCATTCATTAACTTAACAACATAGCCAGAATGATACTAAGTACAATGGGAGGACTTATAACCTCCCATTCATCTCCTAATTCATCGTCAAATAGCCCAACAATCTAACAACAACAAGACGTACAACTTTCCATTGTTATGTTGCCTTTTCCCTTTATATTCACAGTACCAACAGCAAGTTCTATATGTAGACAATATTTTATAATAAAAACTTCATAAGGAAGTCATTTTCAAAGGTTTATAACCATTTAAAGTTCATGGAAACAACCTTTCCAAAATAGTTCATTAAAAATAATAACATCTCAAACTATTTCAAGTCTCCTCTTGTAGTATTGTGCTCAAATAATGCAACCAACACACAAATAACTTCAAGAACATGTAGTAGGATGTTATACTCACCTTAACCATTAGAAATAATATTAAATTTCAGTCAAGCACATCTCACAACTATCCTCAATGACACTACAATACTATAGGTGTTGTATTCTCTTCTTGAATTAAACTTTGGTGTTCAAGTTGGTGTGTAAATACTTGTATCTCGCCTTGAAAATCTAATATATATGAAGGATGGACTGGTTATTACCTCAATCAACAAGAAAAATACAAAACCTGAGTTACTTCACTTTGAAGAACCCTCCAAAATAGCCACAAGATAAGAACTACGATCTAGCAAGCACCACGTGATTTCTAGCGTTGGATTCATATTTTTATCTTAGGTTTTCACCCTAGAATCATGGAGGAACCCTTGGAGAGAAGTTAGGAGGGTTTAGAAACTGTTTCGGTCGATAAGAATGAGTTACAATGATTTAGAATTGACTTAAATACAAGCTGGAGTTTTACACCAGCTTTGTGGGTCCCATGGGAGCTGCTTGTCCAGTCTCGCAAAAATGTGAATATCTCTGTACTTCGATGTCGTATTGATGAACATTTAAATGCTTTAGAAATTAGACTCTTAGATCTTAAATTTGGCAGGTAGATCACCTCGTAATTCCAAGTATATTTGTAGAAAAGCTCAGCTACATTTGACCTAATATTCAGCACATTTATGAATATAACTTGTGATGACCTTTGCCAACTTTTATTCCACAACTCGCTTGACTTCAAAACATAACACACGAATATCATACGACTAAAATAACTCATAACATAACCTCTTTATGATGTTAGACACCCTACTCTCACCCCAAAAGTACATGTTATAACATTCCAACTTGTCGACTTTCGACGAAACTTATTTTCTTCAGTTATTTTAGCTTCTAAGCCTTCTAACCTCTTGGTTCTTGTTATTCATAATTTTAAAGATTTTTAACCTCCAAGGTAACTTGATTAACTTACTTTATGAACTTTCAAAGATGATCTCATTTCTGAGCTCACATCATTGACTTACGACATACTCTCACGTACGAAAACATGGGGTATAACAGCAGGTATGATTGCTTGCACCTCTTCAATTGATTTTGATAATCCATCATGAAAATGTTTTAGTGCAAAAGTTGACTTATGGATATTAGATTATGGGGCATCACACCATCACAAAGTTAAAGTAACTGAAATTGGAGATGTGCCCCTGACACCTAAAATTGTTCTGTACAAAGTCTTGTTTGTTCCATCCTTCAGATTTAATTTAATGTCTATCAGTTCCTTAGCAATACATCTCAAATGCATTGCATCCTTCTTTGACACTTCCCGACTACTGCAGGCCCCTTCACTGAAGAGGCCTCTAGAGATTGGTAATTTGTATGATGGACTGTACTTTCTCTGTTCTAAGAGTCTGAATAAAGGTAGTCTTGCACCTGAACAAAAAAGTGATCTCCCTTGTTTTTCTGTTCATGCTGATAATGTGAATGTTGTACACTTTCTATATCATTTCTACAATCCATTCCCTATTGTAAATAATTCTAATTGCAATAATAAAGATAGTATTTCTGGTTTATCCTCTTCCTCACCACTTAGTGATAATGTGAATCTATTGTGGCATTTCAGACTCGGTCATGTACCCTTCAGTAAAATGAGAGGCATTTCTACTATACATGAAACCTTTTATACCAAACAACCTTTCATGTGTACCATTTTCCTTATGGACAGTCAATCTAGGCTTCCCTTTCCTCAAAGAACAATTGAGACCACTAAAAGTTTTGAAATACTTCATGTAGATCTGTGGGGTCCCTACCATGTGGCCACATATAATAACTTTAAATACGTCCTTACCCTAGTAGATGATTATAGTAGGTCCACTTGGACCCATCTCTTGAGTTGCAAAAGTAATGCCCTACAAGCCATAAAGGCTTTTGTGAGTATGGTAGAAAACTAATTCCAAACCACTATTAAATGTGTAAGGTCTAAGAATGTCCTAGAGTTTACTAGCAATGAAGCAGCTTCCTTTTTCCAATCAAAAGGAATAAACCTCCAGAAGACATGTCCTTATACACCACAACAAAATGAAGTGATGGAAAGAAAACATAAATATCTTCTTGAAATGGCCAGGGCACTACTGTTTCAATCCAAACTACTATTGAAATGTTGGGGCGAATGTGTACTTACAGCAACCTTTCTCAATAACAGACTTCCAACTACTCATCTAAAGAACAAATGTCCTTTTGAACTGTTATATGGAAAGAAACCCAATTATTCTCACTTGAGGAGTTTTGGGTGTTTGTGTTATCCCACTGTACCAAAGCCTCTCAGAGATAAACTTGAGCCAAGGACTACTCCACATGTATTTATAGGATATCCTTGTGGTACAAAGGGGTATAAGGTACTAAGTCTGGCCACTAAGAAACTATATATCTCTAGAGATGTTTCCTTTTATGAATCCATCTTTCCTTTTACCTTTAGTCCTAATGTAGACAACATTCCATATGTTTTTCATGATGTACCACCCACTGATAACTCACTTGATCAAACTGATATTTGTATACCTCACAACATTAGTGATCAGGAGAACACAAACCTTCAATTCTCCCATATACCACCTCTTTCTCCCTTACCTGCACCTTCTTCACACGAGACACATGTCCCCATTGAACACCTTCAACACACAACATCACCTCAGCCTTCAATAGAAGAACCACTAGGACACATAAGATCTCACAAGGAGCAAAATCCCCTCACATAAGATAACCACATTACTTCTGATGTCCTACATTCTGATAGTTAGCATGTTGTAAAGAACACCTGTCATGATAGAGGACCAACTTCATATGAAGAAGCAGCCTTGTATCCTGCTTGGCAAAGTGCCATGACACAGGAATTTGAGGCCTTGTATGCTAATAACACATGGGACCTAGTCCCCTTACATAAAGGAAAATAGGCTGTTGGATGTAGAAGTGTATATAAAGTAAAACATAAAGCAGATGGCAATATAGAAAGGTACAAAGCAAGAGTAGTTGTAAAGGGATACACTCAGCAAGCTAGTATAGACTACACAAAGACTTTCTCCCCAGTAGTCAAGATGACCACTATCAAGTCCCTCGTTACCATAGCAGCAAAGAAAAAATGGGAAATTTCACAACTGGATGTGAATAATGCAAACCATGGAGATTTGCATAAGGAGGTGTTTATGCAGGCTCCTCCAGGTATTGAAGTGCATGGAGGGTTAGTTTGCAAGTTGAACAAGTCCCTCTATGGATTGAAGCAGGCCAGTAGACAATGGTATGATATGTTGACTAAAGTCCTATACTCAAGAGGGTACACATATTCCATGTATGACTATTCCTTATTCCACGAGAAACAAGGTTCCTCTATTGTCTTTGTAGCAATATATGTTGATGATGTGTTGCTCATAGGGACTGATTCAGAAGAGATCAACCAGCTTAAGGCTTTCATACATGACAAGTTCAAAATTAAGGATTTAGGGAAGTTACACTACTTCTTAGGGCTAGAAATCCTTTAAAAATCAGATGGCATTATCATTTCACAGAGAAATTTGTCCTAGACTTGATAAAGGAATATGAGTATCTACATTCCCCATGCTTGAATTCTCCCCTTGATCCTAAAGTAAAATTGAAATCTAAAGAGGGGGCTCCATTGTCTAATCCTGCCTTCTATAGGAAGTTAATTAGAAAACTGAACTTCCTTACTAATACTAGGCTATACATAACATATGGGGTTCAACATCTCAGTCAGTTTATGCAAGATAATAGGGAGCCTCACTTTCATGCAACCTACCATATGTTGAGATACCTGAAGAAGGACCCTACTCTGGGTCTATATTTTAGCAATGCAGATGATCTTTCAGTTGCTGCTTATTGTGATTCTGATTGGGTAGCCTGCCCTGATTCTAGAAGATCAATATCTAGTTATGTTATATTTTTAGGTGGCAGACCTGTCAGCTGGAAGTCCAAGAAACAGGAAACCATCTGCCTCTCCTCAGCAGAAGCAGAATATAGAGCCCTCCGAAAGGTTGTTGGTGAATTTGTTTGGCTATCCAGACTACTTGAGGAACTCACTATGCCAGTTTGTTTGCCAATACCTGTGCATTATGATAGCCCCTCTGCTCTGCATATTGCTAGGAACCTTGTATTCCATGAAAGAATCAAATACATTAAAGTAGACTGCCATTTTATACGCACCAATCTTCAGGAAGGCCTCATCTCTTTGCACCACATTGGCACTGGAGAACAGCTTGCAGATGTGCTCACCAAAGCTCTCACTAGGATCAAGCATTGTTCTGTTCTTGGCAAGTTAGGTGTGATCTCCTCACATCCAACTTGGGGGGGAGGGGGGCTATTAAGACTATATTTATATTGTAATTACGCTGAGTCAGCACACTATTAGTTAGTATAGTTAGTGTCAGTTAGTATAGTTGTTAGTTGTTAGCAGATTAGTTAGTGGAGGTTTATCCTTTTATTTTCTTTCTAGTTGTATCCTAGTTGTACACTTGTATATAACTGAATAGTACTCAATACAAATATTAGAGTTTTATTTCACAAAGTCAGAGACTCTCTACAACTCTCATTTCTCTCTCTACGAACTCCATCTTCTAGAAGCTATTGAGTCCTCTATTGGAGGAGATACAGAGTTAGTCCACATCTATAATCTTGACAATATTATGTCGCACAAGCATAAGTATCAAAAAATTCTGATCATCAAGGTTTGTACAAATAAAAAGCAAAAATTAGGAAAAGGGCCAAATATACCCCTATACTTTAATATATTGTTCATATTTACCCTCCGTTATACTATCATGTCAAATCTACCCTCACCGTTAGCAAATTTTTCAAATTTACCCTCTAATACAATTCCTTCTATTTACTACAATTTTTTCTCACAAATTACTTATCCCTACGTGTGCTTGATCTCGTCCAATTTCACACCTCAATTCAAGGTTATGAAACGGTCGATTGCAATAGTAGTACCCAACAAGAGTCGGAGTCGATTTCCATAGGGAGTTATGAATGGGAGTTATGCATATATATTGCAGTATGTGAGTTTGAACTACCTCAATTTACACTTCCACAACTTGGGGTTGATTGTATGTCTAATTTAAACTAAGATTTCAAAGTTAAGAGGTAAAACTAACAAATTGTTTTTTGTTGTTTTCCAAATTTTGTAAAAAGCCTAGGGCTATGACCATCACCTAGGTGTTCGCCTAATGGGATATAAATCTTAATGCTTGTTTTATTGATCAGGGTGTATTATAGATATTAACTCTCAATTACCCACTCAATACCTCCCGATCAAAGAGCAATTTTGCCCAATTTGTCTTTCTCAAGCCCAAATGTGTATTGCACAAAACGGTTGATGAAAGATCAAATCGGGTTATTACTATCTCTAGATTGAACCCTTTAATTGGGGTTATCAATCTCTCGATTGAATCAATTTCTTGTTAGCCGAGTTGTCCTAGACTAAGTCTCTCTTTCTTAAGTAGAGACTAAGTCAAATAGGCATGAACTAATATTTGCAACCATTAATTCCACAAATTAAAGCATGAACAAGGCTAAATAATAAACACCCAACCATAAACAAGCATTAAGTTGAACACCCATAAGGTTTACACACTAGGGTTGGGTTACAACCCTAGTAAAAATCTAGCTACTCATGCTTAAAAATGAAAAAATAGAAGAAGAAATGCTAAGTAAACTCATATTGTAAAGATTAAAATGATAAAATCTCTGTTAAAGTATCCCAAAATATGAAAAACTACTTAAAGAAGCAAAGAGAAATAGTTACTGTAGCTGCTGATGTCAAAAGTTGATCTAATTTCGTGAAACTCTTCTATTTATACAAAGCTGACAATTTTGGATAAAAATGCCCCTCGGGAGGTTCTGCGGCCGCACAATTCTATATGCGGTCTGTAGCTTTCTTTAACTTGTTAGGAAATGGAGGTCTGCGGCTGCGAGGCATTCTTTATGCGGTCCGCAGATTTGTCGCTGCGGTCACAACTTGGTTCTACATCACTTCTTCTGCGGCCGCACAATGCTTGTGCGATCCGCACTTCTGAGGGACTTGGAACTTGGGAATTTTCACATTCTCTGAAATTTGTTCCTAGCCCATCTTTTGCGGCTGCACAATTTATGTGCGGTCCGCTTTTTGCACAAAATTTTGCTGGACTTTCCTTCATCATCTGCGGCTGCGGATGAAATTCTGCGGTCCACACTTTATGAGCTTCTGTGCCTTTTATTGCCTTGAGTTTAGATTACTCCTTTTTGAGTTAGATTTCATCTCAAGGGTCCATTTTCCAATATTCCTGCAATTTAGCACATATCATCAGTTTTGGGAACATAATTCAATGCTTTTAGACTAAAATAAAAGCTAAAGGTGCTAATAAGTAGTCAAAATCCACTTATCAACTCCCCCAAACTTAAGTCTTTACTTGTCCTCAAGCAAATAAAACAGTCCCCACCTCCAGAAGTTAAGGGCCATTACAACCAATCAAAGGTGAGTCATTCACATATCAATTGGTGTCAACAATTACCCACACTACTTATGTATTATCAACAAGGCGACAAGTTAGACTTTTATGAACATATAGTTCCAATGTGACACTTGAGCATCAAGAGTTGACTTTATTCATCGTGGAAGCTCGCTCTTTCATGTAGGTCATTGTGGATCCCAAAATCCTCCTCCTCTACTCTCCGCTTGCCTATCTCACTTAAGAATTTTAGCACTCAACACAAAGATTTGTGAAAGGTTCACTCATCTCTCTCTAGAGAATGTCGCAAGTACGGCTTTAAGTACCATAGGCTTACCCCTCATGTAGATCGCCACTAATATAAGCTCACTCGACTTGAAATCACGTAGGGCCTTTCAGAATGCAATGAAGGCTTTTGGACTAAGGTTGGATATGCTATGATAGAACGGGTTCATCTTTCCTTAAGCACTCCATTGTTTTGTTCTCGGATCATGCTTTTCCAATTCTTTGAGGCATTTTCTTTTCTGTGGAAGAACTAGAGAGATTTATCATCATTCTTTCTTGATTATGACATTCATTTTCCCCCACTTTGATTTCTCCATGATTTGTACCATAACTTTTCTTTGAATCCCTTCAACTCCTTCACTTATTCACTTTTTTTTGCATTTTTCTTTTTGTTCTTTCTTTTGCCTTTCCTTCTCATCATATCCTTTCTCTTTTTGTGCCTTGATACCTCTTTCAAGCTCCTCGTCTCTCCCCTAAACTTACATTTTTAGCCCCCCTCCCCCCGAATAAAAATAAGCATTGTCCCCAATGCTTAACAAAATAAGAGTAAAGGAAGGGTAAGAGTGAAGAAAACTCCATATGGCTCCTTGACCATCTCTATGTCCACAACAGCATCACCGACCTCAGTATCATCCAACTCGATCTTATCATAATCAACTCCGTTTATGACTGGGTTGGTGAACATCTGACGTACTGCTTCGGCAGTATCAGCAGCAAGGTCTGGCTCCATAGACTGGCCAGTTGGTGCTGTATGTGCTATAGGATCTGGGCCTGGGTGGTGTAGGTCAATCAACATATCAAATGGAATGTCTCTGGCTGCTGCAAGCTTGGTAACCTACCTCCGGATCTTGTCCACTGACTTCTTGGAGGCCTGGGAATTCCGCATCTTCTTCACTTCCTTGCCCGGCTCTTCTATCACTGACCCATGCTACACCAAATTGGCCATGATTGTGTTCTGATTCTCCAAGAGCTTCTTCAAAGTTTCTTCAACTGTGGGGGGAATCTAGGGTGCCGGAGTGGAGGACTGTGCTGCAATATTATTGGATATGTTAGACAGATGTTGAAGCTCGCCAGTGTCTGGGAGACTCATAGTGCAGATAATGGAGCAGTGGGCATCGACACCGGCTTCAAACCCAAAGTGGAACCTGTAATAGGGGCTGCTGGAGGAACTGAGTTTGTAGGTGAGGGCATACCTACTGCACTAGCTGAAGGCTCTGCTGACGTAGATGGCATGTCGACTGTCTCTACAACTACCACTGATGGCTTATTAGACTGGCCTATGGTGGTAGTTGGCTGACCGTGTTTCTTAGGGTTGTGTGCATCCATCAACGAATACCATGAGAAGGGCTTTTTCGCCCTCACCTTCGTATTAAAATCTCTCGGCTCCACCCGTACATCCGTAATATACTCAGTACTGGTTTTGGGATACGGGTAGGAGGTATCAGCTTGTCTGGATACCACAGATATATTGGCCGACATCACGGAACCCACATTCATTGGGTACCCAGCCATGATGGAGGTGACTAGAACTGCCCACGGGTTAGGAAGATTTGTCTCATTCTGACACGGGTCGAGTCGGCTACATACAAAGGTCTTCCACCCCTTCGCCTCAAAACTCAGGGTGTTTCTGTGAATAGACACCCCTGCGGTAATCCATGGTGGTGGTGGTCCAGGAGCTACCAGAATCCCAAAATACTGTGCGGGATTAACATCATCAAACCCCAAGTAGGTGTTCAATGTGTGCTGGTCAAAACGCACCTTCAGGTTCCTCAGTTTAGTTACATGTCCCTTTCTTAAAGTGCACCATATTGGCGTAGAACTCTTGGACAAGATATTCCTTTGCATCCACTATGCTCTGGGTGAACCACACCCACCCATTCGACTCTCGAAACTGCCTCAAGACTGTCGGGTTATACTTTTCTAGATATTGTAATTGGAACTGTCGTTCAAGAGTGAGCGACATCACCGGCCACCACCCACTAAAGCTAGTGAAGGTAGCCAGACTGACGAACTGGTCCTCCCAGACCTATTTCTTCTTCGACCGCTCAAGGCTGACAACTGTAGTATCTCCCCCTCGGCCATCATCTGGGATGTCATTAACTGTAGTTGCTGGTGCCTCAGGGACAAGTGTAGAGGAGGGATCAAAAGCCTGACTAGCATTTTCCGAATCTTGGAGGTGTTATATGATGTGGAAGGCTCGTCTTAGAGTTGATACCTTCCTGATGACTTTGATTGGACAGCCGGCAGTTCTTGAACCGAGTTTCCCTCTAATTCTTCCCTAGACGAGGCATAAGAACTGGATTCAGAGGGCTCTGCATTTCTCCCTCAGCCGGTTGTAGCCTTATTTGTGATTATCGTTTAGAGGGCGAAGGGTAAATCACTCTTGCCTAGACCCCTGGAAGGTTCACCCCTCCCCTTTAAAGTATTACCTCTGCCTCGAGATCTAACCATTTTCTGCACCAAGCAATAGCAGGTGTCAGTTGTAATTCAAGTGCAAACATACAAAAACACACCAGAGAGACAGTGAATAATACAATGTAAAACATGCTTACAGGGTAAGAGAGTGCAGTCTGCAGAATTATCATTGCGGCCACAGACTGGCATTGCGGACCGCACAATTTAATCTTGTGGCCGCAAAATTGGATTTGCGATCCGCACAATTGTTCGTGCGACCGCATAATTGGATTGTGGTCCGCACAATTGTCATTGCGGCCTCCGCTCAAATACCACCAATATGATAACTCTCTAATAATAGAGAATGGGCTATTTTGCGGTCGCAATCATTTTTCTGCGGTCCGCACATTTTCCATTGCGGCCGCACATGTGAGTCATCAAATTGAAAAGTCTCAGATAACAGAGAACTAGTTGTTCTGTGGCCGCGATGGGATTTCTGCAGTCCGCGCATTTTTCATTGCGGCCGCAGAATCATGCATGAATAAATTACCCTAATTTCAACTTCTGTGTACCGCATATTTTCTTTTGCGGCCGCAGATTTCAACACAATTACGAACATAGTTCTAGGGTTCGCAATTTTTGCATAAAGTTGACATGGTGGTAGTGTCAATTTTTGCATAATCTTGAAAAACTATTTACCCATTTCCCATAGGGCAAGTACTAGTTGACCCATTACAGTTTTAACCCCACATGGTTGTATAATTGAATTCTACTGACAATTGGTCTAAAACTAACTAACAAGTTGTAAATTAAACTAAAACTTAAAAACTTCTACAAGTAATTGAGGCATACCAGATTTGAAGTAGAGTAAATGAGTGATCACAAATGTTGAGTGTGTGTGGCAGATGATTTTAATATTTTAGACGTGTGAATGCTCTAAGATGGGAAAAAAGTAACAATAGCCCTATGCCTTCTATTTATACTAGATGGTTTTGACTGAGGGAAAGAGAGTTGAGTGTGGCGGCCGAATTCCCATTGCGGTCCGCACTCTGTTACCTGGGGGCTTAGAAGCCCTTTTGTGCCGCGGTCTGCAGAAGTTTCTGTGCGGCCGCAAAATTTGTTGCTGACCATAGATTTTGTCTTGCGGACACAATTTGGCCATTTCTCTGACAAACCAACTTCAGAGAGTTGTCATTTTTCCCTTTCAAATTGTGCGGTTCGCAATGTAATTGTGCGGCCGCAGATCACCTTTTGCTGTAGCAACCAAAATTTTGCGGTTCGCACAATACATTTGCAGTACGCAATTCTTTCCACACTTATCCAATTTTATGGGCATAATTCCTGTAAAGTACACTCATTCCTACAACATACTTCAAAACCAGTTAGCACTAAAATAACACCTAACTACAAAAGACGAAAAGAAAAGAAAAAGGAATATGGGTTGCCTCCCAAGAAGCGCATGATTTAACGTCGCGGCACGACGCAGATTACCATCATTTGACATGAATCACTGCCACCACGTGGACATCATCAACCTTTTCCAAATAGTGCTTCACCTGGTGACCATTGACTCAAAAAACCTCATTGTTTTTGTTCTTAAGTCCAATGCACCAAAAGGCGTTACACCCACAATTTCAAAAGGACCACTCCATTTAGATTTCAGCTTTCCGGGAAACATCTTCAACCGTGAGTTGAACAACAAAACAAGATCGCCCACCTTGAACTCCATGTTCCGAATGTATTTGTCATGGAGGTATTTCATTTTCTCTTTGTACAAGGACAAACTTGCATAGGCATAGTACCAGAACTCATCCAATTCATTCAAATGTGCAACCCGCAAGTTAGCAGTTGCATCCCAATCAAGATTCAATTTCTTTAAAGCCCACATAGCTTTGTGTTCAAGTTCCACTGGAAGATGACAAGCTTTTCCAAACACCCGTCGGTATGGAGACATCCCGATAAGAGTTTTGAAAGTAGTTTGATAAGCCCATAGTGCATCATCAAGCTTCTTTGACCAATCCGTCCGGTTAGCATTCACTGTTTTGGACAAGATACTCTTTATCTCCCGGTTGGAGACTTCCACTTGACCGCTAGCTTGTGGATGATAGGGAGTCGTAACTTTATGAGTGATACCATACTTGCTACGCAAAGTGTCAAAAGCCTTGTTGCAAAAATGCAACCCCCCATCGCTTATGATAGCCCGCAGAGTACCAAATCTTGTGAAATATTCTTCTTCAAGAACGCCACCACACTTCTCGCTTCATTGTTGGGTAGAGCAATGGCCTCAACCCATTTATACACATAATTAACCGCGACCAAGATGTAGATGTTTCCACAAGAACTCATGAAAGGACCCATGAAGTCAATACCCCATACATTAAAGATATCAATCTCCAAAATGGTAGTGAGAGAAATTTTATTTTTCTTTGAGATTCTACCGGCCAGTTGACATTCATCACATCTTTGTAAAGAGTGGGCCAATAGAAACCACAACTTAGCACTTTGGCCGCCGTTCTTGCTCCGCCATGGTGACCACCATAAATGGAAAGCCTCAAGAATATCACTTTGCTCTTCGTCTGACACACATTTTCTAATAACCCCATTTGGGAAAATCCATAAAAGGTATGGCTCATCCCAATAATATTCTTGACAATCCCGTTTGAGCTTCTTTTGTTGATTTGAAGAGAACTCATCCGGGATGATTCCATACAGAAGGAAGTTTGCTAGATCCACGAATTATGTTACCTCCTTCATTGAAATAGCCAAGAGTTGCTCATCGGGGAAGGAGTCATTGATTTTAAGGCCATCATGAGACCTCCCTTCCTCCTCCAAATGAGATAAGTGGTCTGCCACTTGATTTTCACTCCCTTTTCGATCTTGGATGTCGATATCAAACTCTTGAAATAATAGCACCCATCTCATCAAACGAGATTTGGAATCTTTCTTTCTCATAAGATAGCAAAGTGCCGCATGATCCGTATGAACAATAACCTTTGCACCCATCAAGTACGGGCGGAACTTCTCAATTGCAAACACAATCGCAAGGAGCTCTTTCTCCGTAACAGTGTAGTTGACTTGAGCATCATTCATGGTATTACTAGCATAGTAGACCGGATGAAAAATCTTATTGATGCATTTCCCCAAAACTGCTCCGCCTGCTACATCACTAGCATCGAATATGAGCTCAAAAGGGATACTCCAATTAGGAGCGGTGATAATGGGAGTGGTTGTAAACTTAAACTTTAGGAATTCAAAGGCTCTCATTCAATCATCATTGAAGTGAAAATTACAATCTTTCTCTAAGAGCTTGCACAACGGGTTCACCACTTTAGAAAAATCTTTGATGAAACGCCGGTAGAATCCCGCGTGATCTATGAAACTTCGCACGCCTTTCACTGAAGTTGGAGGTAAAAGTTTAGAAATCACCTCAACCTTTGACTTGTCTACCTCTATGATATTATTTGAAATTTTGTTGCCAAGGACAATGCCCTCCTCGACCATGAAATGGCATTTCTCCCAATTTAGCACTAAGTTCATTTCTTCACACCTTGCCAATACTTTATCCAAATTTTCCAAGCAATCATCAAAGGAATCCCCAGCCACCGAGAAGTCATCCATGAAGACTTCAAGGTAGACCTCGACCATATCCATAAAGATCGCCATCATACACCTTTGAAAAGTCGCCGGTGCATTACATAAGCCAAATGGCATCCGCTTGAAAACAAAAGTACCAGAGGGACATTTGAAAGTTGTTTTCTCTTGATCTTTTGGAGCAATAAGGATTTGGTTATAACCCGAATATCCGTATATAAAGCAATAAAAAGCACGTCCTTCCAACCTATCAAGAATTTGGTCAAGGAAGGGAAGTGGAAAATGATCCTTCCTTGTGACTTTGTTTAGCTTCGATAGTCCATACACACTCTCCGCCCGGTCACCGTTCTTGTGGGAATCAACTCATTCATGTCATTGGTGACCACCGTGATGCCCCTATACTTTGGGACACATTGCATCGGAGAAGTCCACGAACTATCGAAAATGGGGTAGACAACCCCAACATCTAACCATTTGATAATTTCCTTTTTGACCACGTCTTGCATAACTTCATTGAGTCTCCTTTGATGTTCAATAGATGGTTTGGCATTCTACTCCAAGTTAATCTTGTGCATGCAAGACGTGGAGCACCGCCAATGTAGAGTTAATCTGCACGTTAGTCAAACAAGAGGAAAACATAACCGGTAAAGTAGAGCAAGGACCAAGAAATTCATACCGAAGATGTGGAGGCAATGGCTTCAACTCCAAGGTAGGAGGATCTTCAATTGAAGGCTTTGTAGGACGAGTTTTCCTATTTTCAAGATCCAAGGAAAGTTTCCAGGATGCATAGTTGTACGACCCCATTCGTTGCAAAGAATTCACACATTACATAAAGCTATCCATCTCGTCATTATCAAAGTTGAGAAAGACGGCCTCCAACATATCACCCACATTAATCATGGCACTTGTATCATCAATAATCACATCGGTCACCAAGTCCACGAAAGAACACACTTTATTGCTATTTGGTTGCCGCATAGATTTGCACACGTGGAACACCACCTTTTCATCACCCACCCGGAAAGTAAGTTCTCCGGCTTCCACATCAACAAGAGCCTTCCCTGTAGCAAGGAACGGTCTTCCAGGAATAATCGGCACCTCATAGTCCACTTCACAGTCAAGAATATCAAATTCCTCGGAAGAATGAACTTATCAACACAAACCAACATCTTCAATCACTCCCAACGGTTTCTTCATTATACGATCGTCCATTTATAATCTCATAGATGTGGGTCTTAGTTGCCCAATTCCCAAGGTCTTGAAAACCGAATAAGGCATCAAATTGATACTTTCCCCAAGATCACAAAGAGCTTTAGAACTCTCATCATTTCCAATGGTACAAGGTATTGAGAAAGCACTGGGATCTTCTAATTTATGAGCCATTGAATGCACAATTGCACTCACTTGATGAGTGACTTTGATAGTTTCAAAATTCATCGTCCGCTTCTTTGTCACCATATCCTTCATAAACTTTGCATAACCAGGCAACTGCTCCAAGGCTTCAACTAATGGAACATTTATCTAGGGACTCTTCATCATGTCAATGAAACTTTTGAATTGATTCTCGCCATTTTACTTGGCGAGCCTTTGAGGATATGGAGGGGGTGGCTTAGGCAATGGTGCCTTAGCCTTTTGTACTACCGGTTCCAGTATGTCAATAACATGATCCCTAGACGGGTTCACTTCCTCTTGAGTCTCTTCCACAATTTCATCAATATCAATCCGCACTTCATCATTTGTTTGCGCCATACTGTTCGGGATCTCTTCTTCTTCTACCACTTGCTCATCATCCACAAGTTGCCTTTGACTTGAGGTGGGTGCATTCCCACCTCTTTCACTTATTGTAGTAACGGCCATGGCATGCCTCATGTTGTTCCCACCCTTTGGGTTCACCACCGTGTCACTTGGTAGTGCCCCATTAGGACGAGAATTTAAAGCTTGAGAGATTCGCCCCATTTGCACTTCTAAGTTACGGATCGATGTGTTGTGTGAAGCAAGTTGGGCATCAGAATCAGCATTCTTCTCCATCATTTGCTTGAACATGTTCTCAATACGGCCCATTTCATTTTTGGAAGAACAAGGACCATGGGAAGGATAAGGAGGTGGGTTGCTCGGTAGTTGATACATCGGGGGACTTTGAAAATCTGACCCCCGATTTCCTTGATTGTTATTCCATCCGCGTTGATTGTTGCCTCCCCAATTGCCTTGGTTATTGTTCTTGTTCCAATTCCCTTGATTATTGCCTCCACTCCAATTACCTTGATTGTGAGAATTCCAATTTCCTTGATTGTTTTGAAATCTCCATTGTTGTTGGCTTGGGCTTTGGAATTTGTTTCTTTGCCCTTGAAAGTTGTTCACATATTGGACCTCTTCTTCTTGGTCATTGTAGGAATCCTCTTACTCAAACCCACTATCTTCTTGCATAAAATTTTCTACTCTTTGTTGCACTTGCAGCCCCTTTGTTCTCCGTTTGTTCAGCATCATGTTTACTCCGTCCATTGCATTGGCTTGCCTCTGGTTTTGCACTTGTTGAAGTTGATCCTTTGCCAATTGGCTCATTGTGGTGGTCAATTCGGCTATGGCTTGCCCATGGTCATGCAATTCTTTGTGAAGGTGAATCACATTGGGATCCTCTTGTGGAACATTAGCCCGGGATTGCCACGCCGATGAAGTATCTTCCATCCCATCCAAAATATCACACGCCTCTGTATAAGGCGTAGTCATAAAGTTCCCACCGGCAAGTTGATTCACTACACATTGGTTGGTTGTATTGAATCCCCTATAGAAAGTTTGTCGAATCATGTTCTCCATCATATCATTGTTGGGACACTCTTTCACCATTGTTCTATGTCGTTCCCATATCTTATGTAGTGGTTAATTGGGCTCTTTCTTGAATGCTAGAATTTCATCCCGAAGAAAATCCATGTGCCCGGGAGAGAAGTACTTAGAAATAAATTTCTCCGCTAATTCATCCCAAGTATGAATGGAATGATTTGGCAAACGTTCCAACCAATCTAAAGATTTTCCCCTTAGAGAGAAGGGAAAAATCCTTAGCCTCAAGGCATCCTCGGAGACATTAGTTTGTTTACTCCCCCAACAAGTATCTATGAACCCCTTCAAGTGTTTGCATGCATTTTGACCTGGTGCACCGGTGAAGAACCCTCGTTGCTCGATCAAAGTGAGCATCACGATGGTTATTTGAAAGTTGCCCGCCCAAATACGGGGAGAGATTATAGCACTTGCATACCCTTCATTCTGCAACACCCGGTGTGGAGCCGCTCTTGGTGGAGGTGTGGGTGGAGCGGGTACATTGTCTTGAGGCGCTCGGCCTTATCTATTTGCTTGAGGTTCAAGAGTGACCTCATCCATTTGATCATCCTCAACATCCACGTCCCCCCAAAGCTATGTTTTCGAGATCATTGTTTTCCATGATTGCACCTACAATTTCTCAACACATTAGTAACAAGGAAGGAAAAGAAGATATTTCAGAAACACATCTAAATATATAGTTAACACCATTGTTTAACTTCCCGGCAACGACCCCAAAAATTGATCTCGTCCAATTTCACACCTCAATTCAAGGTTATGAAACGGTTGATTGCAATAGTAGTACCCAAAAAGAGTCAGGGTCGATTTCTACAGGGAGTTATGAATGGGAGTTAGGCGTATATATTGTAGTATGTGAGTTTGAACTACCTCAATTTACACTTCCACAACTTGGGGTTGATTCTATGTCTAATTTAAACTAAGATTTCAAAGTTAAGAGGTAAAACTAAGAAATTGTTTTTGTTGTTTTTCAAGGTTTGTAAAAAAGCCTAGGGCTATGACCATTACCTAGGTGTTCGCCTAATGGGATATAAACCTTAATGCGTGTTTTATTGATCGCGGTGTATTATAGCTATCAACTCTAAATTACCCACTTAATACCTCTAGGTCTGAGAGTGATTTTGTCCAATTTGGCTTTCTCAAGCCCAAATGGGTATTACACAAAACAGTTGATAAATCATAAAAGCTCAAGTCGGATTATTTCTATCTCTAGGTTGAACCCTTTAATTGGAATTATCAATCTCTCGATTGACCAATTTCTTGTTAGCCAAGTTGTCCTAGACTAAGTCTCTTTTTCTCAAGTAGAGACAAATTAAAATAAGCATGAACAAATGTTTGAAACTATTAATTCCACAAATTAAAGCATGAACAAGGCTAAATAATAAACACCCAATCATAAACAAGCATTAAGTTAAACACCCATAAGGTTTACACACTAGGGTTGGGTCACAACCCTAGTAAAAATCTAGCTATTCATGCTTGAAATTGAAAAAATAGAAGAAGAAATGCTAATTAAACTCATATTGCAAAAATTAAAATGATAACATCTATGTTAAAATATCCCAAAATATAAAAAACTACTAAAAGAAGCAAAGAGAAATGGCTATTGTACTTGTTGATGTCAAAAGTTGACCTAATTTCGTCAAACTCTTCTATTTATGCAAAGCTGATAATTTTTGACAAAAATGCCCATCGGGAGGTTCTGCGGCCGTACAATTCCATGTGTGGTCCGCAACTTTCTTTAACTTGTCAGGAACTGGAGGTTTGCAGCCGCATAATTCTGATCTGCGGCCGCAAGGCATTCTTTCTGCGGTCCGCAGATTTGTAACTGCGGTCGCAACTTGATTCTGCAGTCCGTATTTTTACTTCTGCGGCCACAAGACACATCTTCTGCGGCCGCACAATTCTTGTGCGGTCCGCACTTCTGAGGGATTTGGAACTTGGGAATTTGCATATTCTCTGAACTTTGTTCCTAGCCTAGCTTTTGCGGCCGCATAATTCATGTGCGGTCCGCTCTTTGTACAAAAGTCTCCCGGACTTTCCTTCATCATCTGCGGACCGCACTTTGTGAGCTTCTGTGTCTTTTATTGACTTGAGTTTAGATTACTCTTTTTTGAGTTGGATTTCATCTCGGGAGTCCATCTTCCAATATTCCTGTAATTTAGCACATTTCATTAGTTTCGGGAACACAATTCAATGATTTTAGACTAAAACAAAATCTAAAAGGTGCTAATAAGAAGTCAAAATCCCCACTTATCAGTGCTCTACCAGAGAAGAAAATATCCTCGACAAGTTAATTTCTTGTTCCACTTGATTATTTAGAGCATGAAGACTTAATAAATTCGCCATCTCCAGGCATGAGAATACTAGTAAATATTCCTTTGAAAGGATGTTCTGAAGTTGAACATAAATTTAAACAGATTATTTAATTTAGAATTTATCAGACAATACTAAAGAATCATATGTCACAAATTTCATGCAGAAGTAAAATCTGCGTCAAATGACATGCTAAATCCAAATCCGAAAGGGAATACATTTACATGGATACCTTCGGCCTTCTTAAGCCTATAGTCCATAAAAATAGTAAATATTAGTAACAACATCATAAGCGAATGCATTTCGACCACTTGAAGAATCAAATAAATCTCTTCCAAATTATCTACGGTATTTCACTCATCCTCATTCCGTTGGAGACATACCCATAAACTATGAATTATGCCTTTCATTTATAGTTTGAGCATAACAAAAGACAAGGGGAATAATTATGCTGTAACTCCACACTTCCATTTCTATAATATGGACCTTTGTTTCTTCTCTGGTGGATCACACGAAGGAGATGACTGATTTGTGAGGAAGAATTGCAGTAAATAGAAGGAATTTGGGGCTTTCCGTTAGGTTGGAGGGTAAATTTAAGAACTTTGCTAAAGGTGAGAGTAGATTTGACCCAACAGTATAACGAAGGGTAAATGTGAACAATATATCAAAGTAGAGGGGTATATTTGGCCTTTTTTCCGAAATTTCTTTATGTCTTTATCTCCACCGGATCTGAACCTAAGACTTCATATTTGTTGTGAAATTTGCAATAGCTTGTCTTACATCCACTTAGGTGAGTTGATGTAAACTTAAGTTCTAACTTTTGATCAACTTCACATATTTATTCATTTATTTTTGGTCTGATGTGCAAGAATTTCTCAAATTGACCAATTGATACTTTTTGAAATTCATGTTTTTCATTAAACACTCAAATGATTGGGTTGGAAAGGGGAGGAGGGGCAAAGGAAGATTTTTAGTTTATAAAGCAATAGATGAACGTACTCCTATTGTCTTTGCCTTGGACTCTTTCTGTATATATACATATAGTTCGACTCGAAGACTTCGTGCTCTTAATTACCTCGAATCGAAGAAAGCACATGGTAACGAAAAAACAATATGCATGCAGCTAGTGTTTCAATAGACAAATGTGAAATCATTATACGTTTTACTTGTTGGGAAAACCTTTAATTAGGCAGTTTATAAAAGTTTAAGTATATCCCTCATTAATGTTGCTATTCAAAATTTTTAAACATTACTATAGCTGCAAAGGAAAAGAAGGTGACCCCTGGACCGCTAATCACTAACAGGATATTTGTTTTTTAACAATTACACCGTATAGTGGCGTAGCCCAATTATTCAACCAACAAAGAGTACAAAAATATGAAGAGGGCCTATGTTGTTACCTCGCACAAAGGAGGCAACGACTGCCCCTATTTACTAACTACTTACTACCCTTATGCATTACATACATAAACAAAAGTGTTTTGTGCAGTTTGGCATACTACCAATCAACAAAAACTCTTCACAAAAATGTATTCTTTCTATGTTTATGCCTTAGTGACACCATCTGGATGTAATCCAATCTGTAAGGTCCACCTGTAGAAGAAGGAAGATCATGATGGGAGAAAATAAGTTCTTCATTGTCAATGCTCCATTTTGCTAATGCATCCGCAACTTGATTAGCTTCTCTATAACAATGGCGAATATCACAATTGAATTGACCGACAATGTCTTGAATCTGTCTGATAATGCCCTATATTTTTCAAGGAGGTTTTGATTTACCATTGATCAAATCAACCACAAGGTGGGAATCGCACTCCAGTATAATGTTGTTGCAACTATTGCGACTACACCATTCCACCTCCGCTAAGGCTGCACTAGCTTCAGCCATGTTGCTACTTGTTCTGCCAATTGAAGAAGCAAACGCCATAGTTAGCTTACCCCTGTGATCTCTGCAAATGCCACCAATACCCGAATATTCATCCGCGTCTTTGCTTCCATCAGTATTAATCTTAAACCAATATTCAGGAGGTTTATGCCATTTAAGAACTATGTAATCAATTTTAGGAATGAGTAATAATACTTGTTGACAGATATCTACCCAACTCTCTGCCCACTGCCTATTACACTTAGCCTTTGATATCACCCATTTCAAGTGGGATAAAATCTGGTAATGTATTCTCTTTAAGTAAACTCTAGCATCACCATATCTTACTAAGCACCTGGCCTTCCATATCTCCCAAAAGATTACCACAGGTATTATCTGAAGAATAGTTTGATGAATAGAGTTCTTTGGTTTGATGTCCCACCATCTTTGTATCATAACTCTGATGGGTATATCATCCCATGTAATACCGAGCGGTCTCCCAAAGAACTTCCAAGTCTGTTCAGCTACTGTACCACTAATAAAAGTATGATGAAGAGTTTCTCTTTGTGGGTTAACATAACAGAAATATTTGGATACCATACTCAGTCCGAGTTTAATAATTATGTTATCAAAAGGTAATTTTATTTCAATATTCTCCGTAGCATAAAAGACATTTGAAAAGTTAATTGCTTATGCCAAATTTTCTTCAAGAAGATACAAGAATATTTTCTTTGTCTAACTCTATCCCAGGCTGAAGATGTAGTAAAGTTACCAGTACTATTAGGCATCCAAACTGGTATATCACAACAACTTTGGTTCCCTATGCCAATAGATCGAATTTGTTCTGTAAGGAACTCCGGTAACTGCAACTGATCCACGCCCTATTTATCATCAGTAATAACATCTCTAACAACGTGGACCCTATTAATGTCTTGTCTATGAATGATTTGAGCCACAATACCCATTTCAGACCAATTGTCCCACCAAAAACTACTATTTCCAGCATTAATTTTCCATAGTAGTTCTTTCTCCACCTTATCTCTGATTTTGAGTAAGTTCTTACATGCATGAGATTGAGAAATATGAGCATGAATAGAAACAAGATGATTAGTACAATATTTGGCTATTAAGAAAATCGACCATAAGGATTTGTAGGTTCTGAACCTCCACCACCTCTTCAAGTCAGTCTTTCACTAACATCCATAATACTTCTAAACCCTAACCCTCCCTCCTCCTTAGGGTAACATAGATTGGACCATGAACTCCAGTGATATTTTTGCTTACCTTCATCTGATCCCCAGAAAAATCTTGCCATATAAGTCTCAAGTTGTTTCAGCACTGTTTTTGGAGGTTCCAATGCTGATAGCAAGTAAATGGGTTGTGATTGTAAAACATGCTAGATGTGTGTGGCTCTGTCACCAAAAGACAAAAGTTTTCCTTGCCAACCAGTGGTCCTTTTCACAAGTTTAGATACTATCTCACTAAAATACGATATTCTCTTTCTTCCTGCATATAATGGGCATCTCAGATATGTTATAGGGAGGTTAGCATGCATGTAGCTAGTCACCTCTTTAATCCTTTGGATGGTAATGTTGGATGCTTTAGGATCCACCAGAAAGTAGCTCTTTCTTGTATTGATCAGTTGCCCGGAGCACTTCTCATAATTCTGTAATTGATGCATGACTAGTTTCAATGTCCTCTTGCCACCAGAAGAGAAGATTACTGTATCATCTGCATATGCAAGATGAGTAACCTGTGGACCACTTTGCACCATGCTAAAGCCCCTGAACTAATGAATATGAGGTAACTGATTAAGCATAATAGACAAAACCTCTGCCCCTAGAATAAAGAGAGATGGAGACAAGGGGTCTCCTTGTTTCAAACCTCCAGTAGAATGAAAGAATCCTTTCCTGCCCTCATTAATAAGCACAGAGTACCAGACATTTGAAATAGACCTCCAAACTAAATCAATCCAATTCTCTGAAAATCCAAACTTTTTCAATGCATTCAACAAGAACTTCCAGTTGACCCTATCATAGGCCCTAGCCATATCCAGTTTAATGAGAGTGTACCCTCCAAAATTCTTCTTGCCAATACCATGGATAATCTTCTGAGCTAATAAAATATTTTCTGTAATGGATCTTCCTTTTAAAAACCCAGTCTGATTGTCAGAAATGATCTTTGGCAATATAGAGTTCAATCTAGAACTCATGATTTTAAAAATTATCTTGTTAGAGCAGTTACTGAGACTAATCGGTCTCATATCATTGAATGAAGAAGGATTCTCAATCTTAGGTAGTAAAATAAGGCATGAGCTGGTAAAGAATCTGCTAAGTTCTGCTCCACTAAAAAATTGCTGGATAAACTCTATCAACTCTGGCTTGATGATATCCCAACAACTTTGGTAGAAAGACCCTCCAAATCCATCTGGTCCTGGAGAACTATTCGGATTTAGATCAAAAATAGCTTTTTTAATCTCCTCTTCATCAGGGATGCCACAAAGCCTAATATTATCTTCATGAGTAACCTTCTGATCAATACAATCCAAGTGTTCCAGCTCTGGTTCTCCTTCATCTTTAAACATAGCTGAAAAATATTCCACAGCCTCCCTAGCAATATCTTCTTCCCCATTGATCCATTGCCCATCAGATCTTTGGATTCTCTGTATAGATGTCCTTCTTCTTCTTTCGTTGATGATTGCGTGAAAATATTTAGTATTGGAACCTCCCTCCTCAATCCATTTGATATTTTTTCTCTGCTTGAGGATAGATTCCTCACATTTTAACCACTTTGTGTGTTCCGCTTGAGCTTTGTGCACTTGAGGTCTGAGGTCTTCAACATCATTATCAATGTATTCTATTTCAAGATCTTACATTTTATGCTTCCATTTTTTGACTTGATCAAAGACATTCCCAATTTGCTCTCTGGACCACTGACTAAGCTTGGTACTAACTTGTTTCAGCTTGAGTTGTAGTCTTCTCATGCAGTTTTTCCAACGTCTACATTCCATGCCTCTTGCACAATCATTTTATAATTTGGTTGGTCAGTCTAGAAGTTCAAAATTTTGATATATTTGATAACATGTTGTTCTAAATTAGAATACTTCACTAGCATAGGTGTGTGGTCTGACCCTGTACTTGCTAAATGTTCTATATCAATAAAAGAAAATTTGTCAGTCCAGTGATGATTAATAAATACCCTATCTAGCCTTTTCCAGATTCTTTGATGCCTTCCCCTTGCATTACACCAAGTGAACCTCAGACCTTTGTAACCTGCATCCACCATACCACAATCCTCCATACACGATATAAATTCCCAACTCTTCTCCATTCTATGAGGATTGCCTCTTTTCTTTTCTTCTGGACTCATAATTGCATTGAAATCTCCACATATGCACCATGGATCATCAATATAGTTGTTGAGGTGTATCAAATTATCCCACAAAGGAACTCTTAGATGTTGTTTAGATTTAGCATATACTGTTGTGAACCAGACAACTTCACCGTCATTTTTCCTGGTAATCTTGAGTGTAATGTGTTGCTCATTATTCTCTGCTACTACTGCATCAAATTCAGCTGACCATAAGACCCAAATTTTTCCATTACAATTTGCATAACAGCCTTCGAAACCCAAACCTCTTCTATATTTGTCTATTTACTCTGCTTTAACAAAGGGTTCTTGTATAGCTATGACTTGAATTTTATGAAGACCTGTTAAAAATTTCAACCTTTTAAAAGCCCCCCTGGACTTTACTCCTCTAATATTCCAAATGATTGTGCTAATCATTAAGAACATCAGAAGAAACTTCAACACTTTGAGTTGCTTATCCCATAGCCCTTGTGATCGGGCGAGGCTTTGGCATGCCTTTGTGGCCTTCATGTTTACTTTTGCAAAAATTCCTTGGAGATAAGTTTCATATATCGATGAGCTCATTCCTCTGTTATGAAACAACATCCTCCATAACCCCACCTTTCCATGAAGTTTTAGGTGCAAAAGCTTCAATAAGAGTCTCTTCATATGAAGAATTACATTCTTCATATTTGTACTCTGGAATATCTTCAGTTTCACTCTCTTGTTCTTCTCCATAATCAGAATTATAATCACTCGAATCCTTTACCTTGTCATTAATCATCCTATCAGCAGCAACATCTGGTTCCGGAATAACCACATGAAGTGGAACATTCGCATCAGGACTAGGATTCCAGAGTTGGACCTCCAAGTTAATAGCTTGTACTTCAGTTGTCTTAGAAGATCTAGGCTTTAATGTTTCAGAATTCTTCTTGTTAGAACTAGATGGTATCTTCTACTTAGCTGAAGCATTGAACTTGCTCACCACTTTCCTTGATTCCTCATTCTCTTGATGTTCACGTGTCTCTTCTTCCACTTCTAGTTGCTGAAAAGAGTTTGAAATAGGAACATGACTGTATGTGATGTTGGGGATATTAGATCGCACATTCTAAACTATGTTGTCTTCATTAATCTTTCCCTCTGCACTAGCCTATACCACTACAACATTATTCTTTTGTAGAAGCTTTTCAAAAACTTCCTTAGCTTGTTCAATTTTCTGTTGTTGACAATTACTAGCAGATGGTCTTGCTACCATTTCATCTTGTCTTTCCTCCGCAGCTTGGTTCTAATCCCTTGCTGGATTATCTGTTTGTTCATCGCTTTCTTTTTCTGTATAGTTGCCCCTTTATTACCAACAGGTAGTTGATGAACCTGAGGTAATTTCTTATTCGCCAGATGAGATATCTTAGTATATCACTGATGGATGCAATTATCACTTTGTGATTGCCCATATTATTAGGAATAACATTCCGCTTGGCAGAGATTACATATGTATTAGCTACAACTTTAGGATTAACATTTGTTGATGCTTTGTTAGACACAACATTGTCTCCAACTAGCTTTTTGTTATCTTTTTTGTTGGGTGCTAAGCATACCTCTTCCACATGACCTTGATGTCTACAAGCATAACAGTAATCCGGAACAAAGTTATATTCAATATTTTGCCAGAATCCACCCTTCTCCTCTCCTCCTTCCTTCTTGATACCCATCCAAATTGAATCTCGCCTCTGTATGGCCAAGTCAATCTCAACCATAACTTTTGTGAAATTTGGCCTCGATTTAACATCCGTAGCTTTATCAATTCTTAGAAGAGTTCCAATTGGGGACGTGATCCGGAACAGTGCATCCCAATTGTAGTAATGCCATTTAAGGCGAGGTAGTGATATCCAAATGGGAGCCAAAGAGGTCTCCTCTTCTGGATTAAAATCTATGGTCCAAGTGACCATTCTCATGCAACATCCCAATACCCAGAGATTCCTTCTAGAATAGATATTAACATAATCTTCCTTAATCGAAAAATCCATAAAAATATGTTTAGAGTTATAATGGCCAATTTTCACAGTACCTATAAGTGAAAACCTAGCGTTGAAATCCCTTCTGATATCGTCTGAGGACAGTTTTCCATGCGAGAATTTCCCAACATTAGTAAACCTACAAGCTTTAGCCAATTCTTCCTCCTCTTGTGGTGAAAAGAAAACAACTTGTTTTCCTTTATGTAGCTCTGGTGGTCTGAGTTTGAGCTTCGTCTTCAATGTCGGAACAACCACTGTAGCAACATACGAGGTATTTTGGCCGTGGTTGATATTGGAATTACTAGGTGGATCATCTAGGTGTTCACCGGAAGACCGTAGCTGGCCTCCAATTGGTAGCGCATTCATCTCTAAGAAACGATATTTGGATTGAATTTTGGGGGCGCGTGAGGCGCGTTGATGTCGGGCATTGTGTCATCTTCACCTTATATATCACTAACAGGATATATAAGGCATGAATGACCAATACGAAGAAATTAGTGTTACAAAATTCAAAGTTGTGGAGTACTGAATAGGACCATCATAAAAGTCACAATAATAATAACAACTCAATAATAGATTATACCATTAAATCAGATGTTTAGTCAGAAATTGAATCTTGAGAAAATGATTGAATTACCTACCAAATACTTTTTTTCTGTTGGTTTACACTTTACATTTCAAAACTGAAGTAATGAAGACGACAATAGTTTATAAACCACACAAATGCAGTACTAAATATGCCAAAGAATGTAAAATAGTAGTAATATTCAAATGGGTGCGTGACAAAATGCATACTCCATCACATATTGGCACTCTTCCGTTCTTTAATCTTGTTCCAACAAAAAAGAATATCACAGTTATTGTATTGGCCAAAATCTGTATCAAGGAGATTCGACATGAAGTTGTATTACTAAAAGTAAATTAGCCGAGGTCGATTAGTAAATGGCAGGGCTCCAAGCCGAGCAATCAATAACGACTGAGGTCAAGTATTAGGGGCAATAGTAACGGCTAGTTTTGTAATAGGATCTTTAGGAGAATATCCCATTGAATATTCTCTGTACTTGTAATTTTAAGGTTAATTGGAGGTATGTCCCATATAAATAAAGAAGGAGATAAGGTGAATGGGAGGCAAGATTCTCTGATAAGAACACTCTTTGAAAAGAAGACTTGCTCCCTAGATAAAATACAAACATTATCTTTCTAAAGAGATTCGTTTGTCTATTATTCCACACTTTTTCATCAAATCCAAGAATAGTTCCAATATTCTAGTATTTATTTATCACTCATCGTTGTCACAAGGAAGAATCATCCACCTCATTTAATATTGGGTGAATCATTCTCCTTATTTACTTTTAATGTCATTTATTGTGCTTTATTGCTCAACATTCTCCGCTCATTAATCATCTTGAAATATTGAATGTATACCGCATTTAATCTCCTACCAACATTGTTCTACGTTATTTGTGTTAACCTGTTACAGATATGAGATTATTATCACTAGCTAGGTTTAACCCTTGTTACATAAAATTAATTAGTTTAATTAAGGATTTATACTTTTTGGTCAAATAATTTGGCATCGTCTGTGGGGATTTCCTAGTTAAGATTTGTTTTTTCCAAATCTATAATGGGCACACTTCACAAAAAAAAATGGGGAAAAACAAATAACACAAAAACCGTACTTTCTTGTACACACTGATCTGACATGACAGGTAATGGAGAAGAAAGGATGAAGGTAGTGGCCGACCTCACCACTAACCTCTTAAACACCATCAATGAGATTTCCGAAACCGAAGGCGAAGTTGTAACGGGTAATGCCTCTCCCAGACGAAGTGGCTCGCCCCTCCCTCATGGCAGCATCACAATATCCCGCGATAAAGGGGCTTCCACTTCCACAACGAAATAGGCGCCACCAGAAGTGAAGAAACTACTTGAGGCTTGGCTGACAAACACGTTGACCAGCATCCTCAACAAGCCCGCCCAAGAGACAACAAGAAAAAATGCGAAGACTTGCATTACACCAGCAACGGCCGAGCAGCATGGCCCTCCCCCTCCAGTAACAGGTATCACTCACAATGCTAATAATGCTGGTGATGATACCTTCACAGCCATTCTGAGGAAGATGGAAGAAATGAAAAATAAAAACAAAGTGCTGCGATACCAAATGAGAGAGCACCAAGAAAGAGTCGACAAAATACCGGGTGCCCCAAAACTCTTGCCATAGAGAGATGACGGTCGGTTCGTTGAGCAACCCTACAGTGATGAAGCCGCCCCACACGCCATATCCAAGACCTTCAAGATGCTGCCATACCTGAAAATATACGATGGCACGACCGACCCCTAAGACCATGTGACTCACTATGTCACTACGGTAAAGGGCAACGATCTCTCTAAGGAACAAGTGTCTTTCATATTGTTGAAGAAGTTCGGCAAAACCCTCACCGGAGGAGCATTAACTTGGTATTCAAAGCTGCCCGCGCGCTCTATCGAAACATTCAAAAAGATGGCTGATAAGTTCGCAACGGCTCATGCCGGAGCTACAAAGGCGGAGGCAAGAGTGAACGATATATTTGCCATCGAACAATCACCTGGAGAGGGACTGAGGGACTTTCTCGCTCGATTCAACCGAGAGAGGATGACCTTGCCAAATGTATTAGAAGGCATGGTTGTAGCAGCTTTCCAAAATGGACTGAACAAGAACGGTTCGAGGGTGATGAGAAAATTATTAAGTCAGCTGATGAAATATCCCCCAATCACTTGGGATGAAATACACAATGCCTATTGTGCCGAAGTCTGTGCCGACGAAGACGACCTGAATGGGCCAACCATCGGTTGACCTTGGTACAGGCCAAATCTGGGAAAGATCAAAGAAACGATGCCAGGAGGGATCTAGTAGCTCCACGACCCAATTGAGAAAGGCATCAGCCATATGTCAGGTGCGTCATCATGCCCTACTCCCGCCACGAAGAAGGCCCATTTAGGCCAAGGACGGGGACTCACCGGAATGAGAAAGGTATGCCCTTCTTTACTATCTGCTCACAAGTTTTGTGTCTTGGCTTCAGAAATAGTCTAGGCGTTGGAGAAGCTCCGACCAAAAGTGAAATGGCTGCAAAAGATGAGGTCAGACCCAAGCACCAGGAAGTCAAACACCCTCTGCGAATTCCATCAAGAGCGAGGTCAAAAAACTGAGGATTGCATCGCTCTAAGGTAGGAGGTCGTGGACATGCTTCACCAAGGACACCTCAAAGAATTGTAGAGCGACCGAGGGAGAACCAACTTTGCCCGAGGACGTGAACAACACCAGGGACCACCGAAACCACCCTCATCGAATCGCACCATTCAAATGATCATCGGAGGCGGCGACGACGCCTCGATCAACAGCGTAAAATTCACCACAATCTACAAGCTCAAACGGTCGATCACTCATGAACAGTATGACGAGCTTGAATAAAGTATCATCTTTGATAAGTCAGATACCCACGGTTTGGTTTTCCCTCACTATGATTCCCTTGTTATTACTTTAAGAATTCTAGACCAGAAGCAAGACGCATTATGGTGGACGATGGGAGAGGCGCGTGCACTATCCACCCCCGAGTACTTGCACAAATGAAACTAGAGGATAAAATAGTGTCATGATGCATCACAATAACAGGTTTTAACAATGCAGTTGAACGAAAGTCCGGGGAAATCATGCTTCCCGTCCTGGCCGGCGGTGTCACCCTGGAAACCACATTCCACATTATGGACCAGGATACGGCATACAATGCTATAATAGGTCGACCCTGGCTACACGCCATGAAGGCCATCCCCTCCAGCTTGTACCAGGTTATCAAATTCCCTACCCCATGGGGGGTGTTCAGCATATGAGGAGAGCAGTGCACATCCCGAGAATGCTATCGCATCGCCCAAGATTGCATGTATACCCAACAAATGAAGGGCAAAACAAAAGATGCATAGCAATTACAGTGTCGAGGTCGAGCTCTAACGAAAGAGCAGACGTCATCAGAGATCCCGAAACAATAGAGACCACGGGATCAACCGTAAAGGACCTCAACCCCGTCCAAATTGATGATAACGACCACAGTAAGAAAGCCTATATCAGATGCAAGATTCTGAAACCAGGTAAATTCCGTCAATTATTAACTAATAACGCAAACTTCTTTGCTTTTTCCATGCAGACATGCCAGGTATCCTGAAGGAGGTCGCGACATACCCATTCTACCCCCCGATAAAGCAGGTTAGGCGGAAGTTCAATTCTGCAATAAATGATGCAGTCCGCGAGGAGGTCGAAAAATTGCTGGAAAATGGCTCCATCAGGGAATCAAAATACACTTAATGGGTCGCCAACGTGTTCATGGTGAAAAAGATAAATGAAAAATGGCGGATGTGCGTAGACATTATATATTTAAAAAAAGCATGCCCAAAAGATTCATTCCTGCTACCTCATATCGACTAGCTCATTGACGCAACGGCCGAGCACGAATTGTTGAGCTTCTTGGATGCCTACTCGGGCTATAATCAGATCCTCATAGAAGAGGAGGACCAAGAGAAGACCACCTTCATCACCCACCAAGGAACGTACTACTACTACAGAGTGATGCCTTTCGGACTGAAAAATGCGGGGGCGACGTACCAAAGGTTAGTGACCAAAATGTTCAAATACCAACTAGGCAAGACCATGGAGGTATACATAGACAATATGTTAGTCAAATTCAAAAGGAAAGAAGATCACATAGACCACCTGAAAGAAGCCTTCGATATACTCAGGCGGTATAGGATGAAGCTGAATCCTGAAAAGTGTGCATTCGACGTGACCTCGGGACAATTCTTGGGCTTCCTAGTATCACATAGAGACATAGAGATCAACCCTGACCAAATCAAAGCCATAGAAGGAATACCATAACACTTAACCAGCAAATAACAGGTTCAGAGGCTCACCGACCGCATCGCCGCCCTGTGAGATTTATCTCACGATCGTCTGACAGATGCCATAAGTTTTTCAGCGTACTCAAGAAGAAGAACAACCTCCAGTGGACTTCCAAGTGCGTTCAAGCCCTGAAAGAGTTAAAGGCTTATCTATCATTACCGTCGTTGTTGTCCAAGGCAGAACCAAGTGAACGCCTTCTCGTCTACATTGCCATATCTGAAGTAGCATTGAGTGTAGTCCTGGTTCGAGAAGATAAAGGATTAAGGCTAGCACTCAAGTACGGGGCGAGATGAGTCATCCTACGCTGTGACTCTCAACTCGTCGTCAACCAAGTTACATGGTTTTTCCAGATTAAAGAGCAAAGGTTGCAAAACTACTAGACTGAGATCTGCAAATTACTACCCGAGTTTGAGGAGTGCCAGCTCGACCAGGTCCCTAGAGCACAAAACATCGAAGCAGACGGCCTCGCCAAATTAGAGGCGACCACTAAAAGCATAACCAGAGAAGGAAACATGATCACCCTCCTCCACTCGTTGATAGATCAAATCGAGGTAAGGACTATAAATCTAACTTGGGACTGCAGCAACCGTATTATTACATACTTTGCAGGATGGTGTACTCCAAGATAATAAAAAGGAAGCCAAGAAGCGTCGTATGCAAGCGACCAGGACAACATCATTCACAACTATCTATACAAGAGGATGTACAGTGCCCCCTAGCAAAATGCTTAGGCCCGAATCAAACGCGGTGCGTCCTAGAGGAAGTCCACTAAGTCCATTGCGGGGCTTATTCCGAAAATCGAGCTCTGGTCAGATGCCTCATACGGGCAGGTTACTACTGGCCTACTATGAAAAAAGAGGTCATAGACTTCGTGAAAAAATACGAACAATGCCAAATATATGCCCCAATGAGGCAATGATACATCAAGAGGGCGAGCACCTCCACTCGGTCACTTCCCCTTGGCCTTTCATCAAGTGTGAAATGGACATCGTCGGCCCACTCCCCGCGGGGCGAGGTAACGTACATTTTTTTTTGGTTTTAACTGACTATTTTTCTAAATGGGTAAAAGCAGAAGAATTCGCCCAGATGCGCGAACAGGAAGTGATCGTTTTTCTAAATATGCCAAAGAATGTAAAATAGTAGTAATATTCAAATGGGTGCGTGACAAAATGCATACTCCATCACATATTGGCACTCTTCCGTTCTTTAATCTTGTTCCAACAAAAAAGAATATCACAGTTATTGTATTGGCCAAAATCTGCCTCAAGGAGATTCGACATGAAGTGGTATTACAAAAAGTAAATTGGCCGAGGTCGATTAGTAAATGGCAGGGCTCAAAGCCGAGCAATCAATAACGGCTGAGGTCAAGAATTAGGGGCAGTAGTAACGACTAGTTTTGTAATAGGATCTTTAGGAGAATATCTCATTGAATATTCTCTGTACTTGTACTTTTAAAGTTAACTGGAGGTATGTCCCATATAAATAGATAGGGAGATAAGGTGAATGGGAGGCAAGATTCTCTGATAAGAACACTCTTTGAAAATAAGGCTTGCTCCCTAGATAAAATACAAACATTATCTTTCTAAAGAGATTCGTTTGTCTATTATTCCACATTTTTCATCAAATTCAAGAATAGTTCCAATATTCTAGTATTTATCTATCACTCATTGTTGTCAGAAAGAAGAATCATCCACCTCATTTAATATTGGGTGAATCATTCTCCTTATTTACTTTTAATGTCATTTATTGTGATTTATTGCTCAACATTCTCCACTCATTAATCATCAACATTGAATGTACACCGCATTTAATCTCCTACCAACACTGTTCTACGTTATTTGTGTTAACCGGTTACAAATCTGAGATTATTCACTAGCTAGGTTTAACCCTTGTTATATAAAATTAATTAGTTTAATCAGGGTTTACACTTTTTGGTCAAACAGTTATATGTTTAGAAATTCTTTTAAATGCTCCATTTTATTTTGAATGACACGTATTTATAATCATTGAAATATCGCAAATTCTATTGACGATTTTTGTATTAGCCAAAAATCCCTTTTATTTCTTGCCGTCCACGTCTCCAATACCATCATATAAAATGAGATGCATAAACTACTACTACTATAATTAGTTAGAGTACTATTTTCTTCTTTCTTTTCTTCTTTGTCCTAATTCATCGAATTTAGTGATAATAAAAAATTAGTCATAGTTATTCACGCCATTTTCATTCCCATTTAATGGAAGCCGTACAACAAAGCAACTGTATCCCACCCACTCTAATAAGTAAAAGTCTACCACCACCATTTCGTGATATGACCATTATTTTCTGAAGAACGCACTCACTCACTACTCACCCCTTTGAAGATGCAAGATTGCTCCGTTCAAAGATGGACTCACAATTTAAATGCAGTTGATTTGATTTTTAATATTAAATTCATTATACTTTTGAAATTATAAGTTCAAAAGTTAAAAGTTATATATTTATATTTTGTATTAAAAAATAGTTAAGTTAAAGTGTTGTACGCAGTAATTATAGGCTCCCTCTGCCACTGGTTGTAAGCAATAGATGCACGTACTGTTATTGTTTGTCTTGGACTCTATTGTGGAAAATTGCTGGGCAAGTATATCCCAAAAATGCTAAAACCAATCGTATATTCACTTGATCTTTTCACTCAACTCACTTTAGTAAGTCTCCAAATGTAGCTAAGTGCTCTTCGCATCCATTAACTTTGGGCGCCGAATGTTTCTTCCTTTGTAATTTTGCGGCCCTAACAAGCTTGTAAATAGTCTTACTCTATCTTTGGGTAACAAGCTTGTAATTGAAAATAAGTTATTGTTATGGAGTTTCAAATTTTATAAGTGAAACTCCAAGATAGAGCCAAAAAGTGGCCAGCGAATGCTATTACTACTATCTCTTCACTTCATAATGCAACTCATCCACACTATTGGTTGAGGTAAGTAATGCATGGCTGTAGTTGGGTTCAAGCACAAGGCTTTTATTGGTTGATATATGGGTTAGGGCGGCACAAAAATTTAAATTCACATGGACACTACATTGGTAGGCCTGAAATAAGCCCATCATAAGAATCTCTAAAGTTTAACTAATTAAGGATGTTGGGATTAATAGAACTCATTTTTTATATTATATTGTATTGTATTGTTTGGTAGATGTAATCGTTTGTGTATTTTTTGTTATCATTTAGTACTAACATTTCTTTTTGTTTGGTTTGACTGTAAATTAACTGCTCAATCGAAGAGAAGATAAGTATCTGGATTTAAATCATGCTAATGCCCGGTGCCCCCTAATCTCATAGAATCCTATGACCAACATACACTGCAACTATATATATACTCGTAAGACCGAATGGCAAATATGAATAAATTAGTATTGCAAATTAACTTCATAGTACTGAAGAGGAGACCATAATAGAAGTCACAATAATAACAATGCAACAATAGAATATAGCATAAAATTACATGTTTAGTCAGAAGTTAACATGCTTTCATTTCAATCCAAAGCCAAATAACACCATGCTTTAAGTCTCCTTCTACTACTTCGAGCTACTTCATCTTCTACTAAGTATACCATTAATATAATGTACAATTCTTTGCTTGAAAGTTAGTGACAAGGTGAGTTGTTCTGATGGTAAGCACCCTCCACTTCCAACCAAGAGGTTGCGAGTTCGAGTCACCCCAAGAGCAAGGTGGAGAGTTCTTGGAGGGAAGGATACCGAGTTTCTATTAGAAACAGCCTCTCTAACGCCTCTCTACCCTAGGATAGGGGTAAAGTCTGCGTACACACTACCCTCCCCAGACCTCACTAGTGGGACTATACTGGGTTGTTGTTGTTGTTGTTGTCGTCTTTGCTTGAAAGTTACCTTAAAGAGAATTTTAACCCTATATAACCCATGATCTTATCCTCCATTCTTCATTCATGATCTCTATTACTAGTCAAATACAAATGGCTTCATTCTCTTTTACCAAGTTGTCATTTCTCGCCTTGTTTTCCATATTATCTCTCGTGGCATGCACAACGTTTGCTCGCGATTTTTCCATCGTGGGATATTCCCCCGATGACTTGAATAGCATCGATAACCTCATCAATCTCTTCGAATCGTGGATGGAGAAACACAGCAAGATTTATGAGAGCATCGAAGAGAAGTTGCATAGGTTTGAGATTTTCAGAGACAATTTGAAACACATTGATGAGAGGAATAAGATGGTTAGTAACTATTGGCTTGGTTTGAATGAGTTTGCTGATCTGAGCCATGACGAGTTCAAGAAGATGTATCTAGGACTCCAAGTTCAACATGAGAGATCAGAATCCTCCTCACAAGAATTCACGTATAGAGATTTTGTGGATTTGCCTAAGTCTATTGATTGGAGAAAGAAAGGTGCTGTGACTAATGTCAAGAACCAGGGCTCATGTGGTACGTACTGTCGTCATTTTAACAGAAAAAGTATTGATAATCATTTTTTTGACTTAATATATCAATTGCTTATTTTTATATTAAAAAATATAATGTCATTTTACCCAAATAAAAGTGCTAATCATCATTTTTTTACAAGACTCATCAACTGCTTATTTTCATATTCAACACTTTTATCCAATACATAACTATTATATATTTATAAAATCAGTTTTGGCACCTCAAAAGTATTTTTCAGCAATTCATTCTTAAAAGCTATACTCCCTTTATTCAACAAAGCCAAACGCAAGGGTCTCCTTTGTCGGAGCGGGGAGTTCCCCTTTGATGGAAAATTACACTGTATAGATAGGTTAAATAATTTTACATATATATATTATATGTTGAATTGCATTGAAAGGTATAAATTAGATTTTGACTCCTCTGATCAGAAAAAAATTCTTGTATCATTTATTCATTTATAACAAGAAAGGTACTACTTTCCTTCATGAAGGCCTTTTCCCAAATTAAAAAAAGAAAAAAAGAAAAGGGCTGCTGAATGAAAAATGTGGAGTACTACTGCAGGTAGTTGCTGGGCATTTTCAACGGTAGCAGCAGTAGAGGGCATAAACCAAATAAAGACAGGGAATTTGACATCCTTATCTGAACAAGAACTCATCGACTGTGACACAAAATACAACAGCGGTTGCAATGGAGGCCTTATGGATTATGCTTTTCAATTCATTGTCTCTCAAGGTGGTCTTCACAAGGAGGATGACTATCCTTATCTCATGGAGGAAGGCACTTGTGATGAAAAGAGGGTAAGTCAATATTCTAAACATGGTGATTTTTAGAATTAGAGGTGTACGCAAACTGATTTGGACACCACGACTATCCCCCGAAAAAAACATGTAGTCTTGGTAGGAATAATGGTACTTAATTCCAAGTGCGTTATTCATGAACAACCTATTGGGTATTCAATAAATATGAAAGAAGAAGCCACATCGTCTAGACATAATATATACTAGTATGTAATTAAAAGTATGTTCTCTCCACCATTAAAGCTTTAAGTCTTTAACAGAACTGCCGGTGTAGAAGACATAATTAAATTGAATGTTATATGTTGATCAGGATGAATCTGAAGTGGTGACAATTGATGGTTACCGTGATGTGCCAGCCAATGACGAACAAAGTCTATTGAAAGCTCTTGCAAACCAACCTGTGAGTGTGGCTATTGAGGCTTCTGGCAGAGATTTCCAATTCTACAGTGGGGTAAAGTCTCTTCTCGTCTCCCTTTTACCCTTTCTCTTTTCCACATCCAGCTTCTCTCTTCATTTTCCTTCACGATTATCTCAAATCCTAGCTTTTTTTCTTTTGAAAGATATTTTTTATTCTCCAACCAAACACTAGAAAATATTTTCCTTGAAAATGACTTCTTAATAATAAAGAGAAGTCTTGACATTGCTTGTAATCAATGCAGAGTGAATACTATGAAAGCTCTTGTTTATTGCTTATAATACTGAAAGAATACTATTGAAATATATTTGTAGGGTGTGTTTGATGGGCATTGTGGAAGTGCATTGGATCATGGAGTGGCAGCAGTTGGATATGGATCCACAAAGGGGACAGACTATATCATTGTCAAGAACTCTTGGGGTCGCAAATGGGGAGAGAAAGGTTTCATTAGGATGAAGAGAAACACAGGCAAGCCTGCAGGAATCTGTGGAATCAACAAGATGGCTTCTTTCCCTATCAAAAAGAAATGATAATTTGTTCTACTTTCGCTGAATGTTGTTTTCTTTGTAATGTAAAGCATTTTGTTGTCTTTCATTAATAAAGTATCAATATAATGTGCTCATTTAACAAATCATTTGTTTTCTTTATTTCTTTAAGATTCAATAGTCCTACTTTTAGTATTCTCGTAGACTGTAGTTTATAATTGGAAAATTTTGTAGCAGAAAAGGAATTGAACCACAAAATAGGACATGATAATATATAAACCAAGACTTAGGTTGAAGACAGATAATTTTGAAAGTCGTTCCTAGATTTAAATCCTAGCATTACATCCAGTGATAACAGCACATTACAAGAGCTGAAATAGAACAAGAAAATCAAACCACGTCCTACGCTTAAAACAAAACAAGAAAGCTAAATTAACAAGACAGAAAATGCAGAATACCTAGCATCAGCAAACTACCACTTCTCACCACTACATGTTCAAAGCAAAAAGTGTCTCTGGTCCTTATTTCTGCACAGCTACAATTACACCGACTAAATGACAACGAGCCTTCTGACTCCCCAGTGAATTAGTTGTTTCTGCCTCCACAATTGGTCAAGCAAGAGAGCAGAAAAAGCTCATCTCCAAGGCATGCTCGACATCCCTTGCAGGTTATTATTGGTGCATACTGGAGCGCTCTGATTAAGGGGGCTGCCTGGGCCGCCAGATGATTCACTAAGAGTTCCACGTGATGGTGAGCTACTGGCCCCCATCATACCACCAGGATTGGCATTCAAGGGAGCAGGTGACGCTTCAAAATGGTTTGCTGATTTCAACTCTTTTCGGCCATCTGCAATGAAGCTACCAACGATAACCTGGAACAGAAGCCATTTAATTAATGCCTGCTTTGTAAATAAAATATGTGCCATTAACAGGATACTACATATTTTACTTAATCGAAGCAACTAAAAGATACTAAATGTATATAAACAGCATACTGCACGCATTCTTTTTTTTCTTCTTTTCTTCTGCTCCCCAATTAACACAGATACAGCAACAGTGCTTCATGATAAATGATTAAAAGATAGTTTGCATGCCACATAAAGTAATCTTTGACACTATGAGAAGGCAAACCTGGACTGGTGATGCAGCAGTTAGAACGCCCGCCACACAACCACCGAAAATCCGTCCATCAGATCCAGCTAATGATAGACTTAATCCACCTGTTCTGCTCCGTTGACCGCCAATTTCAGACAGCAGAAATGAACCAGATAGAGACAATATGTCAAACCGTCCCTACAGGAGGAAAAGGTCAGAAAAGCACTCAACGTGATGTAATAACGCAAGGATAGACAATCCAAAAAGAGCGATTCAGAAGAGAAGATTTTTATCAGCAGATCTCTGAATTCAAGAAGAGACAACCAACTAATTTCAGGCACAGAATGAAAATGAAATCAAAAGAATTAAGATTAAACTAGTAAGATGTTATATCTCTCCAGTAAAATGATTAAAAATTAACTTTTCTCTTTCATCTATGTCCCTGTAACTAATATGAACTAAACAAGAGTCCAGTTAAATCTTACAATACAAGGAGAGTTGCCAAAAGTGAAAAGCATAGAAAAGCACCACGATCTATTGAGGCTTTAAGCGCAAAGCACAATTAAAGTGTGGCCTTTAGTTAAAAAGGCACTAATAATTAGAAATATAAAAGATATATAAAAGTAATGCAAGAAAAACTATGAACACATACATTAATTATTTGGACAAAAGACTTGAAAATTTATAATTAGCTGAAATATGTGGAAAAAAAACATGCCAAATAAATCCAAAAACTATTTTAAAGTTTTAAGTTAGATATTAAGATGTGATTTAATGAAAGCAAGTTTAAGATTTTAGCGACCAGTTTTATTACAAAAACACTTTTTCCTAATTCCTGATCACTAAAAGTTCATTCATAACGTTTTCTAAACAATTGATAAATATCACTTACGCCAACTTTATCTATTGATGTCCTCATAAAGACAGTGCATAGGCGATGAGACATATGTATTATTACCTTGGACTCTACACTAAAGCGTCTTCTAGGTGAGGAGTAGCGCCCAACATGGGTTTCAACTGCTTTCGCTTAAGAGCACCTCGAGAGTGTCTTTACCAACACTAGATACAAAATCATGCATGCTATGCTATGAGTTAATACAAATGCGTAGCAAATTTTCACATATAAAGATATATCTCAGTTGATATACCTGAAAATAAAAAACTTGAGTACTTGTTTTTGCTAGAAGATCACTTGGGCAAATTTTAGAAAGCACCAACTAAACAATTAAAGAAATGAGTGGCATAGTCTTAGAATCATTTCATAACCATTTGCAAGCAAAACAAGAAAAGGAAAATTGACCTTGTCAAAAAGAAAAACAAAAAAGGAAAAATTGTTCAGTGGAAGCAGAACTTTCAAGAGGAACTTTAGATCTTTGGAATTCTTAGAAGACAAGTTTCATAGAACGTCAGTTGTACAAATCGAGCAAATTACAGTATAAAGACCTTACACCATTCTCAATCACAAATTAAAAATGTTACACCTCATAAATTCTTTTCCAAAATCATATTCGTCTGGTTATTTTCTCAAACAAAAGAAACATTAGTTTCCTAACAAACAAATGGAAGAACTTTACCACCAAGGGTTGTGGTGGATGGATGGGATCCTCCACCCTTAACCAGAGGTCTCGTATTCGAGCCTTGGACCGGAGAAACCCCTTGTTGGGAGTGCTTCCCTCTTAATGGGCCCTATGAGACGCAGACCAGAGTTAGTCGGATCAGTGGGTTCCGGATACCAGATGTTTAAACAACAAAAACAGGAAATTTAATAAGGACGCGATGTGGAACTTCCATTTTCTTTCTCTATAAAAGTGGAGAGCAACATTTTTTTATCTAGTTGAGTGGAACATGAAATGCTAAAACAAGCAAATATATTCAGAAGTAAACCTCATAGGTCGCAGTTCCACCAGATGTGGCAGCTTGCCTAAGCGTCACATTTGATATTGCACCACTGGCAGACAAGATGCAAACAGCCCTTGGACCATTCTGAGAAAATGACATTATTTTTGATGCCACATCCTGAATATTAGATAACAAGGATCAGTAATAAAAAATATAGCAACTTAATATCTGCAAAACTATCACAATATATGATATGCAAGTGTCTGGGCATTTGCAAGAATCCAAAGGCAGAACAGGAACTCCAATAGTCAAAACATTAATCACATGAAGATATTTAGATCAGTATCACAAAAGAATTAGCACTATATTTGGTCGGGTGCTAAGAGGAGGGGTTTCAGGGAAACTGGGCAAGTAAAGGAGGGATAAAGGGCATTCCCCTTGTTTGGTTAGAAAATAGAAGAGAGGAAAAGATAAAAGTTAACGAATACGCTACCCCCGATATCAGCTTTTTTAACCCCTCCATAAATGAAAAGAAATGAGAAAGTTTGATGCTTGTTACTTTCCTTCCACTACCGAACAACTGGAGGAGAGAGTAAATACTGTTAAGTAGTTGCCAAAATTAAATCGCGCCTGAAGCAGAACCACATGCTCTTCTCGTGTAAGAGAATGTTCAACTAATCTAGCATGTCTTTATCATGTTGCTGAATCATCTAAGAAAATTACTTAAAAGGACAAGAAAGAAAGAAAAATAGTTTCAAATCATGAAGCAACTTGCACTAAAAGAAATCAATATCAAATAAGAAATGTATCCAATTAATCAACAGAGGATATATTCAGGACTCCAAAATTACCTATAGAGCTGAATCAGCAATGTAACCAATTAATCATCAGAGGATATATTTGCAAGAATCACAATTACCTATGAGGTAAAAATTAAAATCAACTGATATTTCTGGTGTTCGGTAATGGCCAAGTTGGCAATTAATATTATCAAATATGATTGTTCACATTTGAGCTTAAGAGCAGTGTCTTCAAAAGACATGTCCATGGGGCAACTAAGAAGCAAGAAGCTACGTGCATGATTTGAAGCTCACAATTTATCAATAATATGAATTACCTAATATAAATGGATTTAATATTTATAACATCAAATTGTAACTTAAATCACTAATTGAGCATCCAGCACACAATAATGACAACGCAAATCCAACAACTTTTCTTTTATGAGGTAAAGGATAATGCAAATTTAACTAAACCAAACATCTTCAAATAATTTCTGCAATGCTTAATTTCAATTACAAAGTTATATCCAACGAATAGACACTTCTCGCTGGATCACGTTGCCCCTCACTGTCTGTAGTGATTGCTTTCCCTAAATGGTTCGCATCATTTCATTTCTTTAAGCGATGAGATGAAATTTAATGACACTGGCTTAAAGTATCTTTTGCCAAAAGTTTATGGATTTGAAACTCAATAAACTTTTACCAAAATTGTTTAAACAATAGAAGGCAAAATCTCTTTTAGACGGGGCTGCTCCTCCCTTAACCAGAGGTCTCGGGTTCGAGACGTGGGTATGGAAAAATCCTTGCTAGGGAGCGCTTCCCCCTGAATGGGGCCCTACCCGGCGCGAATCCGGATATAGTCGGGCTCCAATGCGGGTACCGGACACCGGATGGGAAACAAAAAAAAAGTCATTTTAATTCAAAGTTATGCTCATTTACTAGGGATGCCATATTTGTAGAAATTCCTTTTTGAAACATATTTTTCACAATTTATTTTTTATATCGGTAATATAAGTCTTGTTACCAAAGTGACTTGCAATCAGTAATTAAGTTTTGGCCATCATCTGAAAGCAGGGGAACCAAAAATAAATAAATAAATAAATAAAAAGAAGACATCATCCAGATATGTGGTCGCAAACATGTTAGTTACTTCTTGAATTCTGTATTGATTGTGCGAAATTTTCAGATTTTAATCAACAATCATCTCAATTTCCTAGTTGTGATAGAGTTGAGATAGGAAAATATGCAGCTTAAACCAAGTTTTTGCCACATTCAATTCTTTATTGAAGTTCTCTTTTCACAACTCTTTTCCTAAGATATTGCCCATGACTGTCGACCAAGTCAACTTCTACCAAAAATTTTCCTAGATTTGAATGTCTTTTATTTACTTTTTCTTTTTCTGGATAAGGTCCAGAGCTACAGTAGGGGTGTGGTTTGGGAGGCCTGCACGAGCTAGTTCTGCAAAGCAAACAATATCAATGCTCAGCCAGCCTATAACCCCTCCATAAATTCTTGCGTCACAGGTTCATGGGCACAGCAGACAGTTCTTACCGCACTTCCTTTTCCTTACTAATCAGTTTAACGCGAGCCAAAAGCTATACTGATTTTGGTACAATTGCTGAAAGATCCGTCAATGTCATTTTAAGTGCACTTAATAAGAAAAAAGATCCTCTTTCTCCTTCTTTTGCCCCCTAGCTCCTGGCAATCCATTCAATTTTGTACCTCCTCCCTCAATCATAGTTCAATTCAGCAGATATTATGGAGTTTCCATAAGTCATTGTTGAATTAGGAGAACTTTTATTTTTTGATAACCGAGAAATCTGAGAGGGCCAGTGGCGGTGGTTAATGGGACGGCCCTCTAAAATTAGGAGAATATTTGTTGTGTTAAAATTAAATAATGGTAAGAGCTTGCAAAGAAACTTAAGATATAGAAAAATATAAATTAAAACGAAAATAACATCAGACTTTGATATTTAACTTTCTGAGGACGTTCTGTCATTGTCATCGGTCCTTCTACCTGTTTAAATTCAGAAGCACAGCATTCCAAGTTATCAATATTGTAAGCTTATGTCAAATTGTTGGCAAGTGATGCAAAGTAAAGACAGGAGTATATTGTTTAATAATCACCGTCCCATTTTTTTGTAAGTACCCTATTGCCTATTTTAAGGACATCATTACTATTTGAAAAGTCAAATATTTGCTTCCTTGAAAACAACTGTTTCAAACTATTTTTTATTAATATTAACTTTTTATAGTAGATCTAAAACGTAAATTTTCCTTTGAAAAAAATAAAGAAAGCAATCTCGGAACTGAGACAGAAAATTACTAGATGAATGAAACATCGTATTTCAGACCTTGTAACTCGTTTTTTGTGATTATCGGAGCACTCAATATGGACTTCTCACCGAGTTCACATAACACACTATATTGAGCATTTTCACCTTTTTAGAATTTTTTCTTTTGGGAGAGGGCAAAAGTTTTGTTCTCTTTTTATTTTGTTCTTTACTGGATTTATTTGGGCACCATTTCTTTTTTAAAATATTATTATTATCCACAAAGGGGGGACCACTTACTCTTTTGGGCTTATAAGAAAGAAGGAATATTCCTTTAATAGCAAGTGCCAGCTCTACATTAATAGGCGACTCCAAGGACTTACATAAGGGCCAGAGGTCAACCAGCTTCTCACCTTTCCTAAAGCAAACTCTCAGATATCATGAGAATGAAACTGAATTATCGACAGCGAAACTAAGATAGAGTATTTGTAACCAAACCATAAGAATCCTTGCTATTCCCTCTTAGAATTTCATTAAAACTGAAATGTTCTTCAAGCTAAAGTCAAGATGATCTAAACAACATTCAAAGTAAATACAAAGGTTAAAGAAGTAACCTCTCCAGTTTTCACGGTGATAATATGTGGTGTGAATCCAAATCCTGTCGATCCTGCAATCAGAAAATGACTCTGAGAAGTTCTCTGGATGGTGGTAGATGAAACAATGCGACTAACTGGGAATATTATTATACAGGCAAAGTGCAACATGTACATGACCTCCCCACAGACCCCCCCACCCAAAAAAAAAAAGAGAAAGAAAAGGATCGGAAAATCAGCATCTATCTACTGTTACATGTGACCCAAGAGCATTCATGAAAATGCAGATCAATTATTTCAGTGGGACAGAAAATTCTAATATAAATTTAAGAAACGAAGGAATCAGTTCCGTAATTCTTAAATAAAAAATAAAAAAATCTAAAGTCAATAAAAAAAAGGACTCCAATAAATGAAAAAAGGGAACTCTATGAAATTTATATTTACAAGTTACAATACCCAAAAAGAAAATCCAGAGCTATAAAACACCTTTTTCTAAATCTATGAAAAAAAGACATTTTGCATGTTAAATGTTTAAACAGACATAAGGTAAATCATTCAGTAGTAGTTCCTTCTTTAATATTTGCCAAAAGGTGGGAAAAGAAAGATAAAATCAAACATAAAAAAAGACGTACTTGTAATAAGCAGTATACAGAATCTAATCTCAAACATTGCTTAGGTCATCAATAAACTATCAGAGCAGAGAGGGCATATTGGTAAATCCCTCCTTCTGTAAAGATTCTGAAGTCAGTTGGGTGCAGAGCCATTGATCCAAAGATCCAAGTCCAGCTTTCTTTACGTATTAATATATGAGCTTCTGTGTGCATGTCTCCTAACGGCTAACAGATCAAAAATGATCCACTGCTTTGAAAATAAATATTATGACAAACTATGCCTCAGTAGCAAACTAAATACTATTTTTGGACATATATACTCAACATTGAAAGCAAAAAAACAGGTCAAAAAAATGTTTGCCTAAAGAATCTCAGTATCACAAACATTCTATATTCTGCCACACGTGAAAGATGTTGATAAATAAACCAATATCAATATCAACAACTATTAAGAAATGAGTTTAAGTTCTATGTGTTACGCTGTTAAAAATTTCACACAATCAGATCAGTTGTTAGATAAGTAATCTCCGTAAAAATGGTAACTATGCACTTATAGCGTAAAAAAATTACACCACGTTAAAGAAATATACTCCAACCCCACTTGTGGGAATCCAATGGGTTTGCTATTGTTAAGAAAATATACTGGCAGTGTAAGTAAGTTGTATATAACTTAAATGTTTACCAAACGAATTGTCCATTTGTTGCTTTTTGCTGGAACCAGGGGGTCTCCCTCTAGCTTTCTTCAAAGAAGTAGGCGATGCGGGCCCCGCAGAAAGAGCTTGAGCAGCTGGAGAAGTAACCGGCTCTTGCGGCGACAAGCTGCCAGCGGCGACGGACGGCGAATTCAAACCTAATGCCATGGACCCGTCCGGTCCGTATTTCCTCGGCCTCCCTCTCTTCCGTTTCATCTGCTCCGACGAATTACTGTTCAAATTTTGCGACACCACAGCGCCGGCTGAGACTTCAGCTGGCGGGTACGGCGGCGGCGAAGTTGAAATCGGTGTGAACACTGCCGTACCGTCGCCGCTGTAACCCAAGTGCATCTTCTGATCCACCTGCGTCGTAGCCGGAACACTCGCCGGAGAATTTTGAACACCGGCGACGGTGAAGTGGTCTCTACTCGTCATTAATGTCTCAGATACCGACATTTTTCATCGAAATTGTCACTGTAAAAACGAAATTACAGTTGCAAAGTTAAAACCCTAGAAAAAATCGTCATTTTAAACCCTAACCCTAGAAATTCAACTGAAAACAAACACCAGAAATTTGCTCAAGTAATCAGCTTTGCTTTAAACCCTCCAAATGTTACAGAATGTTTTTCAAAATCTTTAGCAGATCAAGCAAAACAAACTTTTAAAAAAAAAAGTAAATAAAGTACTATTTGTTTTTCAAAAAAAAAAAAGGTTTGCAGAAAAAAATCTGAAAATCAAATAAAATAAGAAAGAACATTAATTTTCTTACCGAGAAGAGAAGAGAAAAAGAAATATTTTTAGGGTTAGAGAAGAGCAAAAGAAATTGAAATGGCTTTTTTCTGAGAAATACCTGAGAATAGAGTAATCTTTGGTTTTTCTTTTTATTTCCGTATGTGTTACGACGTTGATTCAAATTAAAAACTAAAATAAAAAGGTGGAAAAAGGGAAAAGGGCAGGTAGAAAAAGGTAAGGCTAAAAACGATCTCGTACAATATAATTATAGATTGCATTTAATTCCAAGACTTTCCTTTTTTTCAAATTCATCAATATGGGCACGTGACCTCTTCCTTCCCATAGTTTTTATGTTGCTTTATTGCTTATTTATATTTATATTTATATTTATATTATATACATATATATTAAAAACACGAAATCCTTTAACGAAATATTATTTGTCTTTTTTACCCTTTAAAAATATATTTTACATTAGATATAATTATAATTTAAGTTATCTTCCTAATACGTAGGATATTAAAATCAACTAAAATTTTGGTTATTAAATCTTTCCTTATTTGAACTATGTAGAAATTTCTAATATTTAAGACTTTCAAATTCATTAAAATTTACCTTATATAATTTGTTTTCTTAATTAAATTAAGTAATAAAACTATAATTCCTTACATCTTTTTGTTTTAATGTGTAATGTCCTACGTGCCTAATCTAATTTCAAATTAGACTTACCACATGTATTTGTTTGTGGTAAAATACATTATTGTTTTGTGAGAAATCATAATTGTCGAAATACAAAACTTTAGCTTGTTTTCATTAAAAAGGTCGGTTCACACAAATAGTATCACATCAGTTAATGCAATGCTATGTTTAGGATTCTTTTATCTAGCTAAATTGTTGTAGAATGACAACTATCTTTAATCTTGAACTTTAAAACTAAAACGAAAAAGGGTCAAAATTGTCCTTGAACTAAGCATTATAAAACACATTTGCCCTTCGTTTAAAGTTGGGGCCATTTATACCCTTCTCGTTAATGAAAAGGCCTAAAAATGCCCTTATTGGCTAACGGCTCTCACCGAAAAATTAATTTGGATTTAATTAGCCTTATTAGCATAGAATTGCGACACGTTTCCTAATTAAAATCCCCAAATCCCCAACCAGGGCCTATCTGTTTTACCCACTCTCCTCTTATGTTTTACTACCTTTTAACCTAGTGAAAATAATCAAATCCTCCTCATTTGTATGACACAACCTAACCTCCTCTTTCTTATTTCCCCCCAAAATTGCGATCCATTCGAAGAAAGGTTTCGACCGAGAATTAGTTTTTGTTGTTAGGTAAACATCTGAATGTTATGGTGGTTTTAACAATATTTTTTGTGGTTAGTTAAAGTCTTAACTAACTTTTTGTGGTTAGTTAAGGTACTAACCAGTAGTAATATTGATTTTTTTTTTAAATCCCTTCCAAATTAGTAGGATTTATAGTGTTTACACACTTCTATTTCACTATGACTCGAACCCAGAACCTAACGGTCGTAGGTGAAAGTGCTTTTGCCAATTGAGCAAGCCTCACTTGTCTAGTAATATTGGTTATGAATGCTAGTAAATGCAGTTTATGAATATCATTAGTTATGTAGTTTATGAATATCCTAAGAAGTGCAGATTTTTGTGAATGTGATTGTCGCTGAAAGTGCAGAGTATTGTCAATGTGAAAGTCATATTTTAGAGCTACTTGAGATGAGAAAATAGAATAGCAAATAGCTTAAGACAAGGTGGGTTGCTTTGATGGTAAACACCCTCCACTTCCAACCAAGAGGTTGTGAGTTCGAGTCACCCCAAGAGCAAGGTGGGGAGTTCTTGGAGGGAAGGATGCTGAGGGTCATTTGGAAACAGCCTCTCTACCCCAGGGTAGGGGTAAGGTCTGCGTACACACTACCCTCCCCAGACCATTATACTGGGTTGTTGTTGTTGTTGTATAAATATACTGCTTGCTAGAAGACAGATTTATCTACTTCCTTGGACAAGATAAAGAAATAGGCTTCCCACTTCAACTTTAGGGGTCAAAAAGGTTTACCAATTCAATTAAATGTGCATATTAGTTAAAAGTGCAATTTTTTATCAGTTAAATGTGCAGTTTTTTGTTTCTGTTGCAAAGGTGCAGATTCTTTCATCCATATCTTTTTGTAACTTGTTTATTGGTTAACAAGATAAAATCCAATAATACAATCTTGAAGTACCAATTTAAAGAAAACGGTATTTTATTCCCAACAATACAAGGAAATCTTAAGTTTAATATAAAGTTATAAACTGATTACAATCAAAATCACCCTTCTTCAGGATTACATAAGTTGCAAAGAATATAACGTAAACTTAAAAATGAAAAGATGGTTATTTTATAGCCCAAGCTGCCATGAAAGACACGCAGCAACACTCATACACCACAATCAATTTTAATTGCTTTTTGACAATCTCCATCTACTTAGCTCTAGCTTCGATCACTTGTAAAAACGTCTTCCGACATTCGGTAGTGTATAAGCCGTAAAATGGTGCGCAACTTCTCCACATCGACATCTCCTTTTTGACCCGTAAGAATTGTTACTCGAACACTCACTCATCCGTTCTTCTTTGGTTTTGAAATTGAACCGAAACCTAGCCAATAATTTTGGAGAAGATGAGACGGCTTTAGAAGAGGGCTTGCTGATGAGGGGATCTGATTTTGTTTATGTCACGACACAAAATCCTACCACATCGTGATGGCACCTAGTCTGTAAGACTAGGTAAGCTAATTTCCATTACATTTTTTAAGCCATTCTTTTTTTTTGGAAACTAACAACGGAAATAATTACAATATACAACCTCCCAAGACTGGTAGTACTGAGTCACGAACTCTAACTGAATATATAGAATGATCATGAGGACCGAATATACAATACTGTTTGATTACAAGTTAACAGTACAATGAAATGAAAAGACTCCAAGGGACTGCGATGACCAAGCAGCTCTACCTTGAATCCTTACGATCCCGCTTTAACTCTGCTCAAGTCCGTTATCTTCAATACCTGGCTCTGCACAAAAATGTACAGAAGTGTAGTATGAGTACACTACGGTCGGTACCCAGTAAGTATCAAGACTAACCTCAGTGGAGTAGAGACGAGGTACGGTCAAGACACTCACTAGTC